>VURO01007099.1:5946-30974 GCA_015108175.1 Pelvicachromis taeniatus
GTTTAATGACAGAAGACAAGATAGAAAGTAATACAAGAGAAGACACGCCTAAAAACCCCCGACTCTGACATGTTATGTGTGTTTTTATGTTTTCCCACCCATACACCTATTCGGTCCCACCCAGTTAATCCAACCTCACATAAAATGCAAGTGAAAGAAAATGTGCTGAACCTGAGCTCATCAACCTAGTCTGTTGTCTGAAGGCTGTCTGGAGAGTAATGTTACACAAAATCCTTGGCTGTTACTGGCACATCCTTGTCTCACACTACTCGTTCTGACGCTAATCCCTTTCTTTCTATTATACAGGCTGTTTATAATTAAACTGCATTCCTGCTGGATGGCACTCCGTATTAATGAAGGCTCAAGGAATGGATTTATGTGATGCAGATAATGCTTGCTGAGATTCACTTTACTACTTAACATTAAAACTGAATTTTGGATGGTTTTGCAGCGGGGCAAGGGAACACAGAGCTAGTGTAGATGATCACATGGACTAGTTGCAATGACTCACAGTCACACTGCTGTAAATATTAGATTTAAGGAAGCAATAAATCAATGAAGCCAGCAGGATAAAACATAAGACAAAGGACATGGATAATGGTTTAGCCATTCCTCTGTGGTTTTTTATGTGAAAGTGAATACACTGGCATTGATCACGCGATGGGGTTGTGAGACAGAAGTGAAAGAGGTGGAGCTAAAGTAGGGGAAGAGGAAGACGTTTCACTCCTTGTGTCACTCCTTGTGTGTTGGCTACGGTCTCCCTAGAAACACACTACAGCCACTCACTTCCTTTTTTTAATCTGACTTTTTTATCTGACTGCTGCAGATAGCAATCAAAATATATGTAACTGTGACAAGTCATAAACTAATAAATCTTTCAGATGAGCTCTGTATGAGTGAGGGTGTTCCTTTAAGGGCATCTCAGAAAAGGATGGCGGTATAGTTTGTGTAACTGTTTGTACAAACACGGCAACTTTAAGTCAGGAAATGATATGAGGTCAGGTTGCTTTTTGCACGAAATGACTGAGTCTCGCATATAGTAGTGCAACATCAAACAAGATGAGTCATTCACAGAGCTGCCACAACACTTTTAGGCTGCTGTAGAAAAGAAGCAGTCACAAAAATCAGAAAGAGGGCTGGTTTCTCCGAGCCCTCTCACTACTGGACTAAAAACTTACCAACACACCGTAACATCTGGCTTTGGCCTTCAGTAATAAAGTGTACAGTCAACATTCATTCCTCAAATAACTCTGCTGGAGATCAGGGGTATTCATTAAATCCAGCTCCGACTGGCACTGATGGAAACATGATACTCGGGCTGGCTTGGAAACATATTATTTTTGTTCATTAGTGTTGCATTAAAGTCGTTGACCCATCGAAGTACTCTAACTTGTGCACACTTTTCTCATATGTGAACATTCGCTCCTCTTCTTCCATCCATAGGTTTCACCAAACCTCTAAAACATTTTGTCATTTTGCTGTGACATGAGGATGAGCTAGAGTTGGAGTTTTATCAGCCTGATAAATACCACTTGTTGGGGTAAGTGTCATTTATCGCTACCAGGCTCTAATACTCTTTGCTGAGAATTCCCACAGCAGCCTAAAACAGTCTCTTTTCCAGGCTTGACGCCAGTGTTTTTCCTGTTACTTTCCTTTTCCACGCTCGTTTTCAGCACCCCTGAGCCTTTTTGGATGTAAAGCTTTGGCCTTTCACAAACACTGTAGGCATTGTTCTGGAGCGCCATAGAGGCGGTCATATTTCAGTTTATGATGCTAAGGAGAGTTGCACTTTCACTACCCATGTAAAACATGTACACGACTTGAATAGAAAGCAAAAAAAAAAAAAAACAGTGTAAGAGACGGGGGGTTATCACAGTTACTGCCACAAAGCTGTCGAGTCAAATGTTGAGGTCTCTGTGGCTGCTTGTCATACTGGGACGCATGGTTTTCTGAGGTGAAGTAGCATTACAATACCTCTGAAGCTGTTGCTGTCGTCACACCAAACTGACCTTTGCCTTGGCCATGTCTTCTGTTGCTAAACCATTCATTCCATTCAAGTAAAAAATCAATTTATCAGCAAGTGGGCCCTACAAAAGTAGTCAAAGCAGTTCTAGTTGGTCATCATTACTGGCTGCCTTGGTTATTGATTTAAGTGGTTTATTAGTTATTAACCATTAGCTTGAGACATAAAGGTTGTGTGGAAGTGAAACCAGCACCTATAATTCCCTTTCAGAAGTATCAAAACATTAACAATACCTCATTAACAATCTTATTTATATTTGTAACCATGCCAACAGCTAAGAGTCTTAAACGAGAGAGCTGTGTGGTCTGTCTATAAAAAGCAAAAACTGCAGTTCGTGGTTGTTTGCACTGAATGTTCACTTTAGGGTGTTAAAGTATAACACACAGTTGAAATTATGATGAATTCATAATGCACGACACCATGTTCGTCATTGCATTCCTGAACTGATGCGGCACTTTTGTTTTATTTAAGAATGTGCTTTAGAGAGCCAACACTCACTGACACAGAAGTCGTTAGTGAGTGGATTAAATCAGGTGTTTATACACGCCGTGCACAACGTGTGATCCTGCCTCATAACACAATTTTTGATTCAATATTTTATTGTACTGTTACAAAGCCAGAGGCTCCAGCTTGCATCACCCAGACAGTAAATAAATATCCTTTATCACACAGTCATGCAGTTAGCTTACTGAGTCATAGCCTCGGAAATGTAGATAATTCTGTTGGTGAAAACGCGGACGGCATGCTATTCTAAAACATCCCGAAATGGAAGCAGAGTTGTTGTTGTGTCAGCTGGTAAATATGTAAACCAAACGTTGTAAATGGAGTGTAAAGATTTCAGAGAGACGTATCAAAATAAAAGCAAGTGAAATGAAAAGACATTTAGCTGGTGTCTGTGTTGTCTTTTGTTTTTCTTCCCACAGCCGACCTCTGATGTTTGCCAATAGAGAAATGAATTAAAATGGGTCATTTAAATCTTTGAGGATGTCTGTATATATAACAGTTGGTCAAAGGCATTTTGGCGACTATATATAAACCTGCAGGTTTTACTGAATTTCCTGAATTACCTCCCCCTCCTTCACAGCTTGTTGCTCTCTTTTCTCAATTTACACTACACCTTATTCATAGCTAGTAAATAAATTCAATATAACTTAAAAAGTCCCTGTGCTTACACATTATCTACCTTTATATATCATATACAAAACATTCAATTTGATTAGTGAAGTCTTAAATTTCTTGACACATTGGTGTGATAGTGTGACACTTTCAAAATTAGCTTAAAATATATAAATGAAAAAGGTCCTATGAAAATGCAATAGCTCACGCTGTATACGCTTTCGTCAGAGCCAAGTTGCATAACACTCAGCTATCCTTCCTTTATACTGTTTAAATCATATAGACAGACCACGTGCCCACACTCTTACCCCACAGAATGAGGTTTACAGCTTTGACTGAAGCATGCTCACCACTCTTGACTGTTACAAAAGACAGATCATTCAACGACGTTGGCTTTAATCACTGAAAATCTTCACGTCTGACCTACAAATCTATCCATTCCATGCGAGTAACTGAAACCGCACAAGAAAAAACAAGGGAGACTATTGTAAGCAGCACTATGATTGGAAACAGATTCATCACAAGCAGTTGGCTACTTACTCTCACTTAAAAAAAACCCCCAAAGAAACGAGGGATTCTAAATTGGCTCCTTGCAGAACATAAAAGAAAAGAAAAAAGCATCCTTCCGTTTCCATTTTGCAGCCCTGTCAAAGTTTATTTACTTTTGCATTGTTCCACAGTCTGTGGGGACTGTTTGGGTTTATCTCTCAGTTTTGATAAAATAAAAAAAAAAAAAACAGCACACAAGAAACAGTCAGGCTTGAGGAATGAGCCTCGGTGCATCAATGCAGCTGATTTACATGAGGGCTACATGAATGAGTCCAGTCACTTGACAGGAACACGGACGACTGCAACTGTCTGGTGACACACGCTCCAGTTTCCGCAAAAATACCCAAGTTCCATACAGTGTGCAATTACACATTGTATGCTTCTGTGTATCGCCGTACCCATGGCAACCACACTATTTCCATGGCAGTCATATATACATCTGACAAAGTCATCAGCATGCTGTGGTAAACCCCGTTGCCATAACGATTGTGGGTGTGGCGCTGGGTGGGGGTAAGGGTGGTGGGTGGTGTTTGAGGGGAGGGTGGTGGGTGGAGCAATACAGGGATCACACGAGGACACACATCAGAGGAACATGTGGTCTGCGCGTGTGTGCGTGTGGATAGAAACAGAAGACCCATGAAATGCATATGTGACTGATATAATAAGAGGAAAGGGTTTCTACACACACACACGCACACGCTGCAAATAAAATTAAGCCTTTGTTTTAAAAATTCTGCTGTTTGAAAAGAGAGGAAGAAGAGAGCAAGAGACAGAAACTCAAATAAGCCATCCACTTTTCTGTGGGCACTAGTAAACTGGGCTCAAGGCCACTGAGTTGAGTAGGACCAGGTTTTTCCATGGAACATGTTGGGTTTCTTACTTCTCTCCTCCCCTTCTCCTCCTCAGTTTTTCTGTCCAAGTTTTTATTTAATTTGTTCAAACTGCTGTGAGAGAGTTATAAAAATAACACAGGAGTATGTTCTGCTGTACAAATAGGCACATCAGCAGTGTCTCAATAGATGTTTAAGGCTAAAAACTCAAGGGCTGGTACAAAGTTACTGAATTATCAACGTGTATTTTCTTTGCCAGTACCATTTCATATTTGTACTAGTGCACTACACTTTCCCTGTAATCACAGTTATGACTAATGGGGTTTTAACCAAGGCATGCAGACTACTGCAAACAGAGACAAAATGTAAGGGAAAAAAAACTACAGATGTACAAAATGATAACAAAGAGATGCAAAGATACCAAACAGAAAGTCAGGAGAGCTACAAAATGACACAAAATAACTACAAAGACACCGACTGACGACAAAAAGATGCAGCCAACTTCAAAGACGCTTAAAGCAGCTACAAAGACACACAAAGTAACTACAGTGCATGCACAAAATGACAATAAAGATACGCAACCAACTTCAAAGAAACCAAGAATTATTAAAAAAGGACAGACAAGACCACACACCTTCTTTGCCAAATATCTGAGTCTCTTTGACAAATTAAAATGACAAAAAAGATGTAACTTCAAAAGTTACTTTACTTTCCTTCCCGTATATCCTTTAATGCGTCCTTTGCATTAGCTAATGCGTCCATGAGGAAAATTTGGCATGGAAAATGTGTTATGTTAGTTAGTTATTACACTATAATCCTGCATGATGACAAATATGACCACAAAAAACACATCACTTAATGTGTTTCTTAAACCTGTTTTTCTTTGTTTACTTATTTGATAGTTCAAAAGAAGACATCTCACATCTCCCTTTGTACACTATGTTTGTGTTAGTACTATTTATACACTATTTTGACTATCCACTATGGGGAAAAGTCCAACATGACCCCATGTTGCACTGGACTGTGTGTGTGGTTATATTTTCACTGTGCATCTAACTGAAGAAGAATTTAAGAGTCAGCCTGTTTTCAGCTTTCAACAGGTGCTAGTGATTACCTGCCTGAGCGTTACCCTGGTAACCACAGAGTTGTCATGCGGGAATCATAAGCAGAACTCGGAGTACAATCTCGTTTTTGGAAAGGAATGACTGGCACGCTTGAAATAATATGTAAAAGCCTGGTATGGAGGATGATTCTGGGGCTGTAGAAGGATTTGCTGTGAGGGTGCAGAGTAGTGCTGCTACTGCACCTGTATACACTGAAAGCTGCAACACTAAACACGTTTCACTCTGGGTAACTACATGACAGATGTAGCTTGCCGTAGGCTACATACACCTACCTACTGCTGCCAGTCCCTGCTTCCATTTTAATATCAACATCAAAGAGTGAACTTAAATAGATCAAAAACAGAATGGGCTAATCCTAATCCCGGTTCTACATCACTGATACGTATCTATTGTTATAGTTGCTCACTATTTTATTTTTTCAAGTCCTCCCACGACCTAAAGCCCTGAATCACCATCTGAGCTTCATGTAAGATTCAAGTTTCATAAAGAAAATCAACAACGCATGAAGAACGTATTGTGTCTGATTAGATCTCTTTCATGTTGTGTTTACAAGCTCTCCACTCACTCAGCCTTTTCACACCTGTTAGACAGGACATTTATCACTGATATTGGATTTGCTCCAACCTCTAACCAGCAGTAGGTGTGGTTTTTGTGCTTATTTGTGTTTGGCACACAGCGCAGCACACTTATGCCTTTAAGTCACCTTGAATATCAGGCTGTGTGTGGCAAATCAATTATTTTGTGCTGCAACTGCACTGTCAATGATAAAGACTAATGGACCTCTTTAAGATATCATTTGATTGTGGATAGCATAACTCCACCTCACTTCAGCCTGAACTATATTTACATCATTAACATCAACATTAATCACTTTAATCACACTTGAATCACAGCTGACATACAGGAATATGAGGAAACTGCAGATGAGTTGATAGTCATCCTCATATCAGAAAATTAGGTTTTCATCCATCGTTCCATTTATTCTCTTCCTCTTATCCAATTCAGAGTCGCGTGGGAGCTGCAGCGTATCCTGGCTACCGTAGGCAGAACCTGGAGTGGTCACTGATCTGGTACTTGGCGACAGTGGGAAGGAAAAAAGAACCAAGCTCAGGAAGGGGCAAATCCCCGGGCCCTCCACACTGACATATACAATTTCATAGCTACGAATCAATCTGCTGGAGGCATTTGTGCATTTTATTGTGCCCTGCACCAGTTTTACCATGCGCAAATGACAAAAACTATCATCTTCTGCATCCTATGAAGGATACTGTATACAGAACTAGAAGTAGAAAAAAGCCTGAAATTAACTGAGTGTTTCGAGGAGTCTGAATCCTGAGCATGCATCAATATTTAAAACGTTGGTCATAGTCTGAAACAAAAGAGTGGCAGAAGAGGACTACTTTAACATTTAAATCTTATACTGGCTGGTTGCTTACTAATGAAGGATTAGCATTAACACGCATTACAAACTGCATAGCATACATGCTTGTTGCCATTACATTACTGGGAAGAAAGCTGCATGTGTTGACATCTTTTCCAAGAAAAATCAAGACTAGTTTCTGCCAGAATCACTATTTGTGGGTTAGGGCTGTATCTATTATTCCAAGTTATACCATGGAAAACACTGGTTTAATTGTGCAACAGATTATTGTGTCAAGGTTTACAGCATGTCCTAGAGTCCTGCCACTTTATATTGTGGCTCACTGGGAAACCTAAGTGGAGCTGAAACATTGTTAATATTGTTATGTGGGTGATTTCCCTGCCTGACGCTCAGACTCTCTTGATCTGTAACGTTTGATGAGTCTGTGCACTTTGTCACTAGTTTCTTACTGTGCACACTTATGGAATGGGTCTGCAACCACTGGTTAAAACATACTACAACAAATATACTTGAACATTTATTGCTTAGCAGGCCTTTGCTGCAAAAGAGGCCCCTTTCTTTGGCTGTGTTAAGACCCCCCCCCTCCCCTCCCCCCAACTTTTCCATAGGGAACTTAAGTGGAACAAACAGGTTTGTCCAGTCTGACAGGGAGGGTCCTGTTTAACAATTTATGGTATAGAAGGTTCGACTGGAAAACAATGCTCCCTGAAAACACAAAGGGTGGTTCAAAGTGCAGGGCGAGTGCAGGGTATCCTGTCAGGAAGGTCTGGTGAAGAAAACCTGAAGGTGCACAGTGCATTAAGAGTAAAGACAAGTCCTCCAGTTAAAATAACAAAAAACACACACACACACACACAATAGAGTTACACAGATGGTAAATTTGTAATGCTTTTAGTGGTGTAACTGTACTTAATGCATTTCAGTGACGAGTCACAAGTTCACCCTCCATCTTTTAAGATCTTGCAGGATGAATAAGTTTCTCCTCCACCCTGTGTGTCCTTCAAGGTGAAGAGGCGCATAGGGGCGAGAGAGTTACACCCATCGACATACACAGTCTCTGTACCTGCCCACACACGCCCACACGCCGAAGTAGCTTGTGACACACTTAGACGAGCCTTGTGACAGCTGTGGGCTGATATGACCGCCATCGGTCCTTTGATATGTTTGCAGAGTGTTGTGAGTGTTGGTGTAAACGTCCACCTCTCTGTGCTCTCATTCATCCTGGTGAATGCCTTAGTCCCCGTCAAACTAGAAAATCAGCTGCCTCTGCCGTGTGTGATTAGCTAGCAGATAAAGGGTCAGTCTCAGTTTGTTGATGTTTTTATGAGAGATGGTGAAAAAAACCTTCGAGCACGTCCTGGTGATGATAAAAGCATCATTACATCTGGTTTAGGTGGACAGTGTGAATGACAGGCGTAGTCTGAAACCGCCTGTTCGTTAAGTAAATACAACTCACAATCAGATTAACGTGTTGTAATTACAGTGGTTTACCGGTGTGGGAAGAGAATGAATCTTTATGATTACCCTCTGTGAGAGGTTTCATTGCAAACAGGTATCTGCTGATGCTGACGTTCTATGAATTTCATTTATCTCAGTGGAAGACCACGCAAATGTCAGCTGGCCTGATCAAAGTGGAAATAGAAAAATCCTCTGTCTTTCAGGTGTCATGTGATTGAATAAAGAGCAGTGCTGAAACCAGGTTAGCTTTGATCCCACGTGGGACTGTGATGAAGAGGACACTGATCAAATTATAGCTACTTACAGGCAGTAGGAGTAACACTGAGGAGCAGATTTAAAGTGATTACAGGAAAGCTGTAAACATCCACTCTGACCCTTTTTTACATGAAGGTATTTTTGTTTGTTGGACCAGATTCCATTAAATTTTACATTTTACACTGTCCTTATGTAACAACATTACATGTAAAAGTAATCCACTCATACTTAAAGTCAGCGTTTTGGGTGTAAATATTTTTCAAGGGAGGACAACATGACGGACTTTCAATCGATCTAATACAGTTTAGCATCTCGCCATAAAGACCATGCAGATGCATATAAAAATCATCGTTTAATATGCTCCATCCATCGGGAATGTGATTTAACAAAACGTTAAGTATTCTTTATGAATAACAGCTAACAGCTATCAAACCATTCAACTGCCCCTTTTATATTTATTGATTTGTCTTAGTGTCAGTGCCTGCATTTTTACGTTTTTTTTTTACCTTTTAACAAACAAATAAAGAAATAAATAAATCCCTATGACAGCACTGTGTGTTATACAGGAATCCTTTTTTGTATGTATGATTTTTCATAGTCATCAAGTAGTTTTTTTTTCATTCTTTGTTACTCTCATCCTCCTGTTTCAATCAAAATCTGGACAAACATCACGTGAGTAGGTGCATAATATTTAGAATATTTGGTGTAGAAAAACTCAGTAACTGTCGACACTCTAAGTCTTTTAGTCAGTGTTTCCTGCAAAATCAAAACCTATGATGGTGAAAAAAAAAGGACGTAAATGCATTTCCAGGTTGTAAATAACCCCACATGATTTTACATTATCCCTGCCACACGAGCACTGTAATCATTTTGGAAAGGCAGGTGTTTGTCAGTCTGCAGCACAGAAAGACATGGCTGTGATTGTGAATGACCCCACTCAGTCACTCAAAGTAAAAATTGTACCAACATGTTTGCTTTTCATTGATGTCTCGATACAGTCTTCTTGTGCTGCTGTTTGATTTTCGTTGTTGCATTTAGTCACATGGAAACACTGAAAACAAGGATTTTCCTCGTGTCGGTTTTCCAGTGTTTCAAATAAATGAAATGATTCGAGTCATGCGGTCATCCCAACAAAGTTTCATAATTCTTGCTGGAATTACTGAAATTCAATTTGCTTCCAGGCGGTCTGAGAGAAAACTGTGACTCACTCCTGTTGATTAAATCGGCATCCTACATGATTCATAATCTGCTGATACCATATGTGAACTATGATTTCACTGCTGTCATGTGACGTACACAGAGGCAAACAGGAGTTCCCTCTTTCGTTTGAATTTGACATTTAACAGATTAAACAGTGTGACAATAACAGCACCTCACAATACCATGGCAATATTGCCACATAGCGCTTCAGTCCCTAAGTGCATTGCAACTTGGTAGAGTTCTTGAGTTGGCATTGATTTTTTCGTTTCAAAGATGGTGATGGGCCTTCTGTGTTATATTTCTGTATGTTTCCATGACAGTTATGAGGCCAAGAGGCACTGGCGGGAAAAAAGAAGGCTACAGAAGATGGAGGAGAGAGGGTATGGTAGAGAGGGTTGAATCGGTAAAGCCAAGACTATGACTCATTGTGGCGAGGCACTGAAGGAGGAAATGAATGAGGGAGGAGAAGAACGCAGGGCGGGTATTGGTGGAAAGACTTTTGACACGACATCCTGTCCTGTAGCCTGGTAAAAACACAAAGTTACTGTACTCGCATTTAGACAAGCTCTCTCAGGTATCAGCTGTGAGTTGTTTAGAGAAAACAACAGTGCATCACAACTGTTTAGCTGAGAAGCTTGCACATCATTTAAGCAGATGCTAATGTATAAGAGCACAGCGTATATAAGCATGAATAAACTGTCAAGCACTTGTGTTCATTGTTTTTAAAAGCCTCAGGCTTAGTGGCGTTAACCCGACATACCTCTTGGTGGACCGTAACAAAAGCCTGCTTGCTGGTTTGTGCAGTTCACCTGGTTTATAGATGAGAGTACACAGACCTGTACATGTGATGTGTGTTATGCTAAGGCACAGACTGGGGATTGCATGTAGGTTCTCTGTAGCTGCAGAAAATCTTGAGCCCCGATGAAAATATTAGCACTTTTTCACTCTTAATTAAAATATGGTTGGATTTTCATCAAATGAAATTGTCCTGTCTGCTTATCAACTCTCTATGTCGTTTTTTTTTCATAAAACACCAATTAGCACCGGTGCGCATTATTTTGTAAGTTAAAGAGGCTACAATGTTAGAGAGAAAACCCCAACAATCAGTCATTTATCACAACCAGTTGAGGGGTTATGGGGAAAGAATACAGGAGAGGGACAAGGACAGACCCAGATCTATTAACATGTGAACATAGACGTTGCTGTTCTGTTTTGTTTTTTTATAAATCACACAAAGAGCATGAAAGCATATATGGATATCAATATGAAAATGTTAATATATTTAAAGTATGCTTTTAAACAATGTATAGTTTTACAAACTTGATTCAAAGTGGGCCAGCTGAGTGAACTGTAAGACTATAAAGAGCAGCTGATTACCATAGCTTAACAAAAGTCCATGCTAGCCTGTTAGCATGTAAGCTAGGTAATTATTTGTTGGTAATCCTTAGCCCTTTCTCAATTCTCAAGTATGCGAATCCGTACTCGTGTTCTCGCTAAGTTCGGACTTTGTAAGTTTGCACGGGAGTCTGGACTTAGTGAGAACGCGAGTACAGACTCACGATTTGTACAATTGGAACACCAGCGTACTTGATGATGTCACAGCTCCAGAGTTTTTACTGTTAATTTACCCTTCTTACCCTCTTAATTTAACTGTGAGTAATATGTTATGAAGCTTAACTTTAATCTCAGCCAAACCAAATTACTCACGAACAAATAAAACACTGAAATAAACCCAACATTAACATTTAAGTTTTATCTAAGAGACTTATATATCATAATCTGAGTAGCGAAAGACCGCGGGGGGTTTGAAAACGATGTGCCGGGAGTCCACTGTACTTGCCGGGCTAGAGTGAGCCTCGACCTCCCGGTGAGCTATCGAGCTGGTGGGTAACAGATGTCTCCGAAAACGTCGGAGCACTTTTGCAAATATGTGATGTCTTGATAAATCGTGCAGATATTTGGAGTTTACACAGCTACATTCTCGCCTGAAAATATCTTTTTTTTGTGACCCAGAAATAGTAATATTTAAAGGTTTTTAGCCATGCTTCTCTGCCATTGCCACATTTGAGTTTTGGACAAAATGCATTCTGGAATATTTAGCTGTACCAAATCCACACAAGTCACCACCGATGCATGCTCGATTAAACGGGCGGAGCGAGAACACATCCGGGAATTTTTCGCGTTCTTGGCTTGATGCGTACTTTGAACTGGAACAGTATTTGGTCTCCGACTGATGACGTATAACAAGTCCACGAGAATACAAGTACACACAAGTACACATATTGAGACAGACCCTTTGATTTCTGTGTAAATAAAAAATAACAAACATTTTCTAATAAAACTAATCAGACACCCTTTATAAATAGTCATTCAGTGTCCTATTAGTTAACATTTTACTGGCTCATTGCTTGCTGGCTCATTTTGCTGGCTATTGCTTGCTAGCTTGATGCGTGGGATTAGTGTGAATCGTTCCTACTAACTCAAAGTAAGAAAATAAAGCGGTCTAACTCCTACAAGGCTGAATAAGAGATGGTTAAACTGCAACACTGGAAGCTAACAAGTGAAACAGTTTACTCATACAAGAGTTTTGAACTGCATCCACAACAACTTGTAGTCAAACCTGTTATTTGAATATGTTATAACACAAATTTACAGTGTCCTGCTAAACGTGTTATGGACAGACATCAGAAAGATGTGTGCACAGGCTTGGTGGAGCTGAATGATCTGCGATGATCTGTTATTTGTGTTGAAGTCACAGAAAGGAGGGTGAAGGAATTCCTAGCAGAATAGACATTGAGCAATTGCCAAAATCATTGCAGTGCATCACAGTCTACATTCCATATTCATTGTTTGTTCCATAAAATGACACCTCCCTTCTTACACATACCAGTTCACAAATGCCCTATCAATGAATTATAAACAGATAATTTTTTGTTGTACGGATGTAACTTGTGTACATGTGCGAGAACTGCTGAGCTGCTTATCAACCGCCCACTCAGCAACCAGCCCCTCATGCTAGTGCTGCAGTTTTTGTCATACAAAGCTTCAGCTGAAATACAATTATGCCTACTACAAAGCATTTTCTTTTTAGTGTGTTTGAATACTTTTACTAGGAAAGAGACAGACTGAGGAGAGAAATATCTCCACATTCCTCAAAAAGAAAAGTTTTCTCCTTACAACCCAGAGAAGCCTGTAGAAAGGGCAGGTAATGGTTTTGAATGACTGGACAGTGTGTCATAGAAGTGTAAAGTTACAGCCCAGCCCTCCCTGTCATAGACCTGCAGCCAATGGCATCTAAAGCCTGAAGTCACTGAAGTCCCCTCCCACTGGGGAAGGCTTTAAAACTCTTCAGTAGATTCTCGTCTTTCTATCCACTCTGGTCTCTCCCCACTGCTGGCCTGCCTGACTGCCTGCCTTATTAACCGAGCCACTTGGTCTGACCTACCCAGACTCTTTTCATCCAAAAGAAAAACTACTTCACAATGTCTTACAGGGCGACCACGATGAGTTACAAGAGCTCCTCTGCTCCAAGGAACTTTAGCAGCAGTTCCTATTCTGGATCAGGTATCACTGCCAACAAGAGGTACTCTGTCAGGAGTTCCTATGGTGCCCCAAGCCACTTTGGGGGTGGTGGCATCACCAGGTCCTCTGCCTACAGCGTGAGCTCAGGCATGGGTGGCTCAGGAGCAATGGGTATGGGTATGGGTATGGGCTTCGCTGGTGGTATGGCTGGCCAGGCCACCATCACTCCTGTGACTGTGAACAAGAGCCTTCTGGCCCCCCTGAACCTGGAGATTGACCCCACCATCCAAGCTGTCCGCACCCAGGAGAAGGAGCAGATCAAGACCCTCAACAACCGCTTTGCTTCCTTCATTGACAAGGTAAGAGTTTGTAATAGTAGTCAGATAGATGAGTGTGCCTCAAAATTTCAGGCTGTTTTATTCTTCTCAAAGCAGGAGCTACTTTAGTTGCATTGAAAGCTGAAAGTTTGGGCAAAGTGTGTCAAAAAGAAAGAATGCTGCATTGTATGTATTTCAGAGCTGTTACACTGTTATGCAACATTTGAGAGGGAGACCCATATGTTCGCCACATGTCCTGTAATGCTGATTTCCTCACTTTTGCTGCATGGGGAAATTTGATTTATTCCTCTCTTTGCTTCCCTCCCACAAACGCTGCAAAAAGGCAACTCGGGGTTAGGCTCTCATATCTTTTGGCTCTGGCTGCCCTTTTATAGTGATGAAAAACAGACGTGTAGAATGAGAGACGAAGACAAAGAGAGAGAGAGAGAGAGAGGAGAGAGAAAAAAAGTTCAGGGTGTGTCAGGGCAGAGCTCAGGGCTTGTGATACGAGTTACCTTGGGAATGGTCCCTCCCTTTGCTTGGGGTGTGGCTCTCTCTGCTGGCCCCCACCCCTGCCAAATACACGCATACAGTCAGTACTGAGTGCTATTGTTACCTTTGTGACAATCCCGTCTTTCACAGTGACACACTGTATAAAAAATGCCCACCGGGTGTATCAGCAGATGACGCTTTTATCATTCTAATCAGCAATGAACTCCATGAAAGTTTGTGTGACACTCAGTAGAGTATTTGTCCTCTGAGCTCTCAGGAGTGGGTTAATATTTAAAAAGGCCAGTTGGTCTCATGTTCTCGCTAGTGCCAGCTGACTGGCTACATATCGACTCTGTTGCTCCCGGAGCAATGATTAAGGAAGCTAGCGTGCGTTTTGCATGCTTTGACACCGAGCAAACGAACTTCCGCCCGCATGTCTTTTATCTCGTGTGCTGTATTTGGAGTCACTTCTGTTATCTGATTTCACTCCAGCTCTAATGAAGACAACAGGAGGCTGTTAGGCGTCAGCCTTAGAATGCACTGGCTCATGGTCCAAGGTCCAATGAATCACATATCTGCTTTTACTGTTCTCTTTTTACTGTTCAGAAGTATGCAAACCACACAGCTCTTCACTTTGCCACGTCTAGCTCCCTCTCACTTCGTGTTCTCACCCTTCATCACATCCATATTACACAGTTAAATATTGACCTTTCTTCGTCTGCCTGCTGACAAAACTCTGCTTCGCCCCTTTTTTTATTTGTCGCACAAAAACAGGAAGACATGCGGGAGAATGGTCAGCTAAAGCTGTTCCACCATCACTGCTTTTTTCCAACCCCCTACCTCCTGTCAGGATGCAAGCATGTCATGCGTACCTTCCTTTGGAAAAACAGAACAGCCAGTCTGGCAGCAGCTTACAAAACACCAAACATAGACAAGAACAACAAAGACAATAGGTGGCAAATGGCGAGGTTGATGGCCATGTTGATGGTAACCGAATCCTTGGATAAAGCTATTCTATTACATCAGGGTCCCATGGACTGCACGCTCAGACTTTAAAAGGAAGCCTCATAATAACTTGCATGTCTAACAACAAGCAAAAATGTAAGAGACTGATTTGTTCAAAGCCTATTTCATTTACTGCTTGCTTATATTCATCCACAGACGATCGTACAATGTATGTATAACCCTGTCTTTTCTGCCTCTTTCTGTGAACCTCAGGTCCGCTTCCTGGAGCAGCAGAACAAAATGCTGGAGACCAAGTGGAGCCTGCTGCAGGGACAGACCACCACCCGCTCCAACATCGACGCCATGTTTGAGGCTTACATCGCCAACCTTCGTAGACAGCTGGACGGGCTGGGCAACGACAAGATGAAGCTGGAGGCAGATCTGCACAACATGCAGGGCCTGGTGGAGGACTTCAAGAACAAGTGAGTGTGGAGGGAGGGCAAAGAATGAGCCGTTTCAGTTCTACAGACTTGATAACATATGTTTTATGTAGGATTCATCTGTTTCCATTCAACTAATCTGTGCACAAAAGACGCCTTACATTTGAGTGAGCTGTACAGACTACTCCCTACAGCTGTCCGTTGTTTTGCGTCACACTAACTCAAGGGAATTACAACACTCAGGAAGCATGTTCCAAACACCCATTACATTACGTATTACTGGAGGTAAAGCTCATTTCTAGAGAATTGGCTGTCAGCAGACCTGTCTATAGCATTACACAAGGGGGAACCAAGCTTGATTGTGGCCATGCTGGCGTGCACATAGCCCCATCAGAGGACAGCAGTGCTGCGTGTGCTTGTTAGTTGTCTACAGACAAATGGGGCACATCAGCTCAGGGGTTCCCAAGGGAGAAATATCAGCAACACCTATTGGCCCAGAGTCAACAAGCACTGAGTGAGGCAAATGTCCCAATGGCGTTCAACAATCAGTGATGGTCTTCTTGCACCACCTAGTGTTACATTAGTTTATAAACACTCAGATACAATGAGTTATTTCTGGATATTCAAAATGGCCTCATAAATACTATTTTCTCTTTCCTTTCAGGTATGAAGATGAGATCAACAAGCGCACAGAGTGTGAGAATGACTTTGTCCTGATCAAGAAGGTCAGCACTGTTTTTTTTTTCTGTCAGCATCGAAACATCGGGCCAGTGGTCATCTAATGATAAGGGTTGGGATCGAGTGTTGTTTGCGCCACAGCAGAATTTCAGAAACTAGGATAGGTTACATTTCAAAGGAAGTCTCATAGTTTTTCTGTTAAAAGGGTTACCGTTTAGGTGTTAAAAAAAGACTCTAGGTGGGTTGGAGTGGATGTTAAGAAGGTAAAACTTTCTTAAATTAGCATCCTGTTCTAACAAAAGTTTTGTTTTTCGTTCTTTTCTTCCAGGATGTCGATGAGGCCTACATGAATAAGGTTGAGCTGGAGGCTAAGCTGGAGAGTTTGACAGATGAGATTAACTTCCTCAGGTCGATCTATGAGGAGGTACGGCCCAAAATCAGCGTGACTGCATTGTTTGTTTCCTGCTTCCCTTTTGGCATTAAAACCTCCAACCACTAAACCACTTGCTGCTTTCATCAGCATTTATCCTCCTTGTCATGGCATTCTTATGATGTTTGTGGTATCCTTTTGGAAGATGTTTTGCCTTTGCAGCAATCTTGATTTTTTTCATCTGTTTAGCATCTTTTCTTACACCGCCATTTTGAGTGCATACGTTTCATGTGTTACATCACAGAGTTTACGTGACTATTCTTTCATCGCTTTTTCGCTTTGCCTTTTAAAAACATTTTTTGACTAGGAACTGCGCGAGCTCCAAAGCCAGATCAAGGACACTTCAGTCATTGTGGAGATGGACAACAGCCGCAACCTGGACATGGATGCAATCGTGGCAGAAGTTAAGGCACAGTATGAAGACATCGCCAACCGTACCCGTGCTGAGGCAGAGACGTGGTATAAGACCAAGGTAACAGATGAATCCTTTTACATTTATCAACTCGTTATCATCAAGAGACTTTCTGGTTTGTAATATCTTGCATAATTAATGTTTGTTTAGTATGAAGAGATGCAGACATCCGCCAACAGATACGGAGATGACTTGAGGGCTACCAAGACAGAGATCGCAGACCTTAACCGCATGATCCAGAGACTACAGTCAGAGATTGATGCCGTCAAGGGACAGGTATTTTTAGCCACCACAGTTAGCCTAGTCATTTACTGGCAGTTGAGTGGACAAAGTCTTATTTTTTATCAATCATCTGTTAGCGCGGCAACCTGGAGGCCCAGATTGCTGAGGCAGAGGAGCGTGGTGAGCTGGCTGTGAAGGACGCCAAGGCCCGCATCAAGGACCTGGAAGATGCCCTGCAGAGAGCCAAACAGGACATGGCCCGCCAGATCAGAGAATACCAGGACCTAATGAACGTCAAGCTGGCTCTGGACATTGAGATCGCCACCTACAGAAAACTCCTGGAGGGAGAAGAGGACAGATTGGCGAATGGCATCAAGGCTATCAACATCTCCCAGCAGAGCAGTAAGTCCCCTTCAATGACATCCTGCAGCATTTGTAGTTTGGATTCTCTTGCAGTTTTCAGGTTTAACAGATTTGAACCAGTTTAACCTATTAATTCGACATTTTTAAGTGAAAGTATTTTCTCTCAACAGCAAGCTACAGTGGTTTCCCCGTGGACAAGAGCAGCTACTCGAGTACCTACTCAAGTGGTTTCGGCGGCGGATACAGCAGCGGAGGATACAGCAGCGGCGGATACAGCAGCGGCGGATACAGCAGCGGCGGATACGGTGGTAGCTTCAGCAGCGGCAGCGGCAGTGCCGGTGGATACAGCACCCAGACTAAGAAGAATGTTGTGATCAAGATGATTGAGACCAAGGATGGCAAAGTGGTGTCGGAGTCCTCTGAAGTCATTGAGGATTGAGCGGTCTAGTCTAGAGGTGTAGCTGCCTGTCTGCAATGATCTTCTCTGCCTCTGTGGTAGTTATATAGTCACAGTTCACCCCACCCCAATAAACAAGTCTGAAACAAAAAGCTTGCCAGCCACTCTTCAATAGAGCCTTAACATGTTCTTAACGAAGCAATAACTGATTGTAACACTACCAAAGATTTGAAAGGGACCAAAGGATTTAGTTTTGTATGTCTGTTTTCTGACAGTTTGTACTAAAAAATAGTTGTTTGTTTAAAAAAGTCAGATAAAACCTGGGCCTACTTCAGCTAGGCATAAAACACAGATGTGTCATGCTCCCTTGAAATCTATGCAACTGCTGTTCCATGCTAAAAGTGCCTCTGCGGTGCATCAAATAGACAGTGGTGTTGTCAGAGGAATGTGAATGTACTGAAACAGTGCTCCAGTATTGATGGTCAACTAATGTCGTAAAATTTCCTGCTACAGTAGGTAGTGCATGTGTCTCTTGTGCGTGCCCTGTAACTGAAACTGTTTGACCCCTTAGGAGGCTGCCCACACCCTCCTGTTGTCCTGAGGTGCTGTTTTTGCTACCAATTCAAATAAAAATGTGTTTACTGAAGGACAAAATGTGTTGCTTTGTTTTTTAAATATATAGTGGTCCAAAATGAAAACTTGAAGGAATAGTAGTGATAGCAGATTCACTACCAACAATTTACTAGTTGGTCAGTGAAACAACACTGACCAACTAGTAGATTGTTGCCCCTCCATGAGCCAGAGGTAGATCCCTCCCTCTCTTACCAGATGCTTGTTCACAGAGGTCATCAGATTGTTGGGTTTTTTTGTACCTTATAATGTAAAGTGGCTTTAGATGACTGCTGTGATATGGTTCTATATGAATAAAATTGAATTGAATTAAATTTCCATAAATCAGAAAAAAATCCCAAATAATTGCTCTTCATCGTATTTCATATTGGGCACTCCACCCTTTTCCGGCTGAGGACCATGGCCTCGGATTTGGAGGTGCTGATTCTCATTCCCATTGCTTCACACTCAGCTGCTACAAACTCTCAACATTGGATAGTTTTTCTAGCAGCTATGAAGTTTACATTCACTCCTCAGTACCATGAATTTGATCCCAACATATTACCACAAGAAATTAGATATCATATATAAAGTTATTGATTATATATTCTTTTTATATTTATGTCTAATCTATCTTTTCATTTCGATACTTGGATCTTATAACAAATCATTGTAATTACTTTTAAAGATGCAACACTGTTATGTTCATAAATGCATATCATTTTTGTAAACCTATATATTTGCAAAATGTACATGCATGATGTACAAAATGAATATGTAAATATATAGTATTATTTACATAAATCAAAAAGACTGTGATTTATGTGTTTTGTAAATAGGATATCCTTTGGGGTAATTTTAAAGAAGGATTTGTGTACCATTTTTGTAATTAAACTTTTAAATAGTAATAGTGAATGAAAACACATAAATAGTATATACTGTTTAAATGTAAAAAAAAGTAAGTAGAGTGTAGTTTACTCAGAATCACAATCATATCACTAAGAATAATCTAAATGTAACCATTTCCTTTCTAGCTTCAGTACTTCAGATACTGTAGCAAATCTCTTACAAAGTAGTCATTTTGACATGGAATACAAGGTAAATAATAATTGCACTAACTATGGCTATACACAGTACCTTCCAACTACTGTTTCAATTTAAATGGCTGTTGTAGTGCACTCCCTGTGAGTGTACAGATACAGTTTTTTCTCAGCATTAAATAACTCAGCTTTTGATTATTCTGACATAGATTGGCCCATAAAAAGTCTTTTAATGGAGAAGAAACTAGAGTTTCCTGCTCAGACTGCTTCAAGGAGCAGTCTGAGCAGGCAAAAAAAATTGGACAACAGAAGACCGGACAAACTTTGTCTCTGAAAAGTCTCGATTTCTGCTGCGGCATGCAAATAGTAGGTTCAGAATTCAGCATAAACAACCTGAAAGCTGTTTTCAAATATCAATGATAGCGCTGGATAAAGTAAAAAGTATTTAAAGTAAATACTGATAGAAAACTACAAATACGTAGAATATCCTACTTACCTGGCTTGATTAACAATTAAAAAAAACCCAAAACAAACAAACAATCCATGGGTTGTTTATAACGCCATCAACAGACTCAGTCTGGTTTTTCTGCCATGACGTCTGGTCAATGTGAAAAATGTCTTAATAATTTGGCTGGCTACATGGTATTAGGTCACGTGATTTAAGGCTGTATTCTATCGACCTGTCCGAGTATCTCACCCTACTCTGTTGTCTGAGTTTCCTCTGGTTTCAATGACAGTTCCATGATCATTTCTTAATTATCATGGAACTGCCATCTCCCCTTTGTGCTTCTCTCTGCTCCCTGTAATGTGGTTGCATACCAGATTAAAATAGCCAGCATCACTCCTATGCTTAAAAAACCCTCCCTAGATCCCATAGTCTTAGGCACAGCTTAAGAAAGCCGTGTCTCATTCGTTACTTGGACTGGTCAACAGAAGAAGAACCAATATCTTTGATAAATTCCAACATGGCTACTGAAAAAACCCATGATTGCTGAAAACTACCCATGATACACTTAAATGCTTAGATAAAGTGAATATTTGATTTCAGTACTGCTTGACTTTCACACCACTGATCATGACATTCTTATTGACGTATTATGTTACTGGGTTAGTATCTGTAGCAGGGCTCTCAAATGGTAATCTTCATACTTACTGTATTTGACAGACATTTCAGAATTTATATAAACTGTATTTCCTTATTTGTGCCCCCTGTATGTGGTGTCCTTCAGGGCTTGAAACTTGGTCCAGTTCTGCTTTCTTTATATGGACCAATCGGGAATAACATTATGACCACCTGTCTAATATTGTGTGAACCATCAAGGCACTAGACCCATGAGGTATGTGGCACCAAGGTGCTAGAAACACTTAGTTTACTTAGTTGGTTCATTAGGCCAATGCTCCATGGTCTAGTTCGGATGCTTATGTGCCCAGTGTTGGTGCTTTGAGAACTGCTGACAGGGGTCATGTAGGCATGTGCAGCCTGACTGGTCTGCAGCTATGGAGTCCCATATGCAACAAACTGTGATGCCCTGTGTATCTTCACACTTTCTATCAGAATCAGAGGTAACTTTTTCATCAATTTGAACTACAGTTGCTCATCTGTTGGGTCGGACCACACGAGCACATGCATCAGTGAGTCTTGGCTGTCAATGAGCCTGTTTCTGGTTCACCACTGTTATTTTCCTGGACTACTGTTGATGAATTATGACCATTGCAGAAGGGGAACAACGCACAAGAGCCGCTGTTTTGGGGATGCTCTGACCCAGTCATCTAGCCATCACAGTTTGAGCCTTGCTAAACTCGCTCAAACACTTGCCCATTTGTTGCTGCTTTTAATACATTCATTTCAAGGACAAAATGTTCACTTCTTTCCTAATGTATCCCACCTATTAACAAGTGCCATGATGAAGAGATATTTAGTGTTATTCACTTCACCTGTCAGTCATAATGTTATACCTGATCGGTGTATATTGCTCGTGGGGCATCTGCTTGACAGCTATGCTGACAAAACACCAAATAACCTCAATAGCCTCTTTTAACTCAGGAAATGCTTCATTACTAGTAAACTAGTAGCACCAAATCTGTCAGACAGTAGAGGCCAGCTGATACTGGATATTTGAATTGACAGGTCATATAGTTTTTGCCTTCAATATCAGTGGACCCGTGGCCTTTCATTCCTCCAATAGAGTACCAGAACCTTAAAGACTTGACGACAAGGTCCATTGAAGCTACTGTAGTGACACCTGGTGGCCGATTATCTTTTTATTTTTTGTCTGTGGTTATATACATATCCTATGACATATCCTCCATCCATCCATCCATCCATCCATCCATCCATCCATCCATTCGCACCCGCTTACCCTTTTCAGGGTCGTGGGGGGTGCTGGAGCCTATCCCAGCTGTCTTGGGGCGAGAGGCAGAGTACACACTGGACACCAACACATAGACAGACAACCAGTCGCACTCA
The DNA here is from genome assembly GCA_015108175.1 of Pelvicachromis taeniatus. NCBI lineage: Eukaryota > Metazoa > Chordata > Actinopteri > Cichliformes > Cichlidae > Pelvicachromis > Pelvicachromis taeniatus. The sequence goes on from VURO01007099.1 coordinate 28,217, forward strand.
CAGTCACTTTTGCATTCACACCTATGGGCAATTTAGAGTTTTTCAATTAACCTATCCCCACAAATTGCATGTTTTTGGACTGTGGGACATATCCTATGTGCTATATTATAAAAGAAAATAAAAGGAAAATGACTAATTGCTAACCTATGTCGCCTCTCACACAGTTTTAGCTCGATCCTGAACTGGATAGAAAATGTAGGGGTGCATGTAGATGTGTTATTGCCCTACACTCTGACGTAATCCAGGATATTAGATTCTACACTTTACACTTCTTTTGTATTGTTAGGGAAATGCAGATATTTATATTTCTTTTTCAATCTTTTGTTGGTCTTCTTTTATTTACTAAGTGCTTAAAATCTTGCCACTTGATTTGTACACACATCACAGATAACAGTCACCCTGAGAGGCCAAACACACTGCAATTTAAGAGTACATCAGCAAACAGAAAAATGCTGCAAAAGCACACAAAACCCAACGGAAAGGGACAAATCTCTCCCTCACACACACGCACGCACGCACGCACGCACGCACGCACGCACGCACGCACGCACACACACACACACACACACACACACAACTTATGTGATTAATTGGAGATTATATCTGAATTTCAGGAGCGGGACCTCCAACACACTCCTTCCGGTCCTCATCTATATAGGCTCCCCCAGTTCTACAAGCTGTTCATTCTCGTTTACGTGCCCCACCCTCCCTCCCCTCCCTCCCCTTTTCAATTCTTTATCTTCTTCACATCTATTTAGTACATGGGGATCTGCCAGGCCCGACAGTCCACTTCGAGGCCTTCCCCAAACCGCAGCTCAATTCATGTCCAAGCCACTCACCTTTACCTACTAAATCGCCGCCAAACCAACACGAGGACTTGTGTTTTGTGTGATTTTGCTCATTTCTCTATTTTCCTGGCGTTTCTTAAGTTGCAGTTTATGTTATCTCTTATTTATTTGCATGTGATTGCATAAGGCACAAACGTGCATAAACGAAACAAAACATCAAAGAACTCTTACTGATCTTTGTTGTACCTACCTCCACAGTCAATCAGCTCAAAAATATTGGTCCATCATCCTAATTCTGAAATCTCCCACAGAGAGTTATCTGATCAATTATCTTCCAAAATGTGTTATAGATACATGTGAAAGAACTTTAGAGGAAAAACTAAAATATCAAATAGCCGTATGGACCACTCAAAGCACTCTACATCAGTCTGGGTGTTCAGCATCAGGTCTATAGAAACACACAAACTCCTGAGCCACAGACCATACTCCCGTTTTTCCACAAGTTACCACCAGGGGGCAACATCTCATCACTTATGTTGCCTACAGGTCACTAAACTTGAGGATTAATGAGAGTTGATGGTGGGCACACCCTGTTTATGTATATACGGTATGGGTGTGTGGGTGTCTGTCTGCATATACTGCTGGTATGCTGAGCAGAACAAAGGAACTGGAATGTGGAACCAAAATGCGAAACATTACAGATCCTGCTTGTTCTGCTTTCCTGCACAGTGTGTTCTCCTTAGGGTTCAATAATATCAAAAGCAAAAGCATCTTAGTTGTGGAAACTTTCCATAGTTTTGTAAAAAACAAAGTAGATTTTTCAAATGTGCCACCAAGCACGCTCATAATGCCAAATATTATGCAGTGAGGTTAGCGTTAGTAAATTACAAATGCATCACCAAATATGAGTTTTAAGTTTTTACACCAAATATGCCAAACAAGGGATGCGACATCGATGTCAGACCGTGCATGTTAAATCTGCATGTCAGGCTAAACTGCATTTTGAGGCAGGTTATCTCTCTTTTGCTGTCCAGACTCAGAGAATGGAACAGCAGCGAGACACAACGGCAACAAAGTGTGTGTGCATGCGCGTGTGTGTGCGCTCGCCCGTGTGCGGTTGCTTACTTGACATACTGACTCGCAACACAGGTAGTCGAGCTGTCTCTCAGTGACCCTCTGCAGTCCTTATCCGCAGCTGAACCAGCGCACAAATAGAGCCGAAAAATACGCTGAGCTCATGTCAGCAGCCCTTAGTCTACACATTTATTTGCACAATGTAGTTTCAACCAAAATTATTGCACTTTAATGAAGAACATTCAGGAGGGTGGAGCAGTGATGTCAATCATCTCAGCATGTCGCGACCTGAGATGGTGTCGATTTGCCACGTCACCATACGGAGGCACTGTTTGCCTGTTAGCGCGATTGCTCGGTTTTGTATGAGGATTACGTGACTCTTCCATTCCTAGAAATAATTTGAAGTTTCATTAAGTGTCAGTGCAGAAATGGATTTAGCTTAGAGTAATTCACGATTAGTTGTATACATATTAGTGATCAACAGTTTACACACCTTTTAAAAAAGTGTGTGAATCAGAAGCTACAGTTCCACCCTGAATGTGATCATTGAGACCATACAGGTCTGAATCATAATCATTTACGGGCATGCAGAGTGGGCGAGGTGGCTAAGCAGGGAGGAGAAAGTGTTAGCCCTTTCTATTCCCTTTTGTGTTTAAAGTCTGAATCATGTCCTGCGTCTGCAGGTCTTTGAACATGCACAGATGTGCAGAGACTTAGTCTAGCGAACATCTATTGTCAGAAGAAAACACTCATCCTGGTATGGGTGTAGAGGAGAAATGCATAACTGCTGAGATTTTGGAGCCTTGCACTTCATCGCCTGCGCCAGCTTTAGTACCAAAACAGAAAAAATACCCACGTTATCACAATGAAATACTACCACATGCATGTCTGTACAC
>VURO01007105.1:23454-33862 GCA_015108175.1 Pelvicachromis taeniatus
ACCAATCAAAAATTCAAAAAAAAAAAAAAAAAAAAAAGTGTGTCCGTCATAATCAATTCAGCCTTCAAGAAAACGTCCAGGGATTTTTCAGAGTTTGTTTTTATTGGGCGTGATCAAATCAATGAGAATAAAAATTGTATGATTCTGCGTAAATGTATTAAAGTGCAGACAAGCAGCAGTTTGCTTTAGAACTGACACTCAGAAAAAGACTATATGACTCTTGTTCTAGCTTCGTAACGCCTTCCACTGCCTGTGTTTATGAGAGAAAATGAAAAACTCTCAGAAAGCCAGAAACTAGATGAAGAAAAGCAGGACTCGTTATCCATTAGTGTTACTGAACTGACAATGCATGGAGACCGATTATGGAACTAATAATTATAAATAATACGCTTAACCTTGGCAACATGACAGGTTCAACTACCAATCTGCTTTCTGAGCTTGGAAGAAAGTTTGCCAGGTTCACATCCAATCTACATTAGTCCAGTAGTATTTATGTTTTTTTTAAAATCAGTCTAATATTCTGAAATTATGACAATAAAATAATATCCAGCTGTCCAACTTCTCCTAATTATTAACGTCACTTTTATTTTTCAGTTTGTCTGTTTTATTCCTCTTCATCCATTACTTAGTCCACCTCCATCTCTTTTTTCAGTCCCATTCCTCATCATCTCTGTAGGGGTTGTCCTCTCTTGGTGGCTCCTGAAACCGGATATTTGCCAGCATGTCCCTCATTGCCACCATTAGGCGATTCACTTCCTGGTTCAGCTCCTGACCAGCTCGAGCCACTTCCAAGTCATCTTCCTGTCTCGGTGGATCCTTAAGAATGAAGAAGAGAATGTTCAGTCTACAAAGTTCTTGTAAGGTTCTTATATATATATAGCGCTTTTCTACTCTACCTGAGGACTCAAAGTGCTTTATACAAAGTACCACATTCACGTGAGTGCTTTTATTCTATGCAAGTTCACTGTAACATTCAAACACATTCATACTCCAGTGGATGTATCAGGCTAGTCTCTTTCCCAAGGATATTTGGCTGGAACAGCCAGGGATCGAACCACCAACATCCCAGTTAGTAGACGCCCGCTCCATCTCCTGAGCTACAAAGAGCCCAAATTGTTCCGCTACAACGTCCTGATGATTTAACTTTTGTTTTCTGAAATGGCTAACCATTGCAAAACAGTAATTTAACTTTACTGATGGTGTCAACATAAATATCCAGCATCCACGTTGGATATACCAGTGTGATCTAGGGTTCGTGTTATCAAACACAACTTTAGGTTGTTTACAGAAATGTAATTCTAGTTTACGGCCAAGTTGTTCTTTAAATATTAAACTCTTAACTATATTTCCTTTATCCATATTGTATCTCTTCCTCTCAATAAGTGGATAACAGAGATGGAACTGTCCTGATGGAAACATGCCTCGGGCATATCTGTTAACAGTAAGCATGTACAGTTGACTGTTTCCCATACATTTACTGTATCTTAAAGTGGCAGAGATTAGTGTGTGCTGCACGCTGGCAGGAGACTGTAAAACCAATGAGGACATTCAAGTTCAGCAGGTCAGTCATTGGAAAACTGGACATAAACCAGACACATATCATGCTCAGTGTAGCGCGAGAGAAGTGCTTTAAAGCCACGAAGTGGACGTGGTGTCTTTGCAATAGTCACCTTCACACATTACACAAAGTAACAGTTAAAGGAATCTTTAATTTAGTCTTAGAGCAAGTTTTTATTTGCAGAAAATAACCAAACAAGGACAAAATGGCTTCAGTATAGGTCCTGCTTTCCATGCATTCATATACCATTTTCACACAGGAAGCATGTTTGTAATTTATTTGCTTCCTCTTAAGAGCAAATAGTCAAAAAATTACTCATTTCAAATGCAAGGGCTTTGATTAAAATCCACACTGATATATTTGCAGAGTAAAAGTACACCATTTAAACTGCCACATGTTATGAACTCATTTACCAAAAAGCCTTTGAATGCCTCTTTTATGCAGAATCATACTAGCAAGTTTTTTTATGATCAGCGGTGCACTCTTTATATACTGTATGTGCCGAGTAGATGAAATCAACATCTCGTCAGCACATTTTCCTTGCGTGTCAAAGAAATCATCACACAAGCCGATGCTGTGAGAATGTATATTTACTGCTATACACACTGCTCTTCATTTTTTTTATTATCTCTTAAACAGTGGCATTTTGTAAAATTCTGCTAAGAAATCAGTTATGGTCCATTTTAATTATGAAGCCAACACAAATCAGTGAAATGCTGTAATTTAGCATGTCCAAAAAGTCCACATATGGTTTGTTTACAAAAGGCATGACTTAAAAAAAAACAAAAAAACAGATTAAAGTCTGCTCGTACTGACATTTATATTATTGTAATCAAACTCCTTTCCTTCACAACAACTGCTCAGTGTGTTTTTGTTTCAGTTGTGTGACTGCAGTGATCACCACTTGCAATGGCTTTTCTCTTTAAAAGATATTAAAGGTAAGATGTTAGGTTCAAATGCTGAAACGCTGTTAAAAAAAAAAAAAGAAAAGAAAAATACAGATGATGCTTTTGCTGGTCTGAATGCAATTGGTGTAAAAAAACAAACATTAAATTTCTTTAACACAGTTAACTGAAAATGTGTAATAAAAGTACAAATTTATTTGAAAAGAGACAAACATTGTAAGCTACACTACCCTATATAAACTATATAAACTTAAAAATCAGCAAGCTTTAAGCTGGTTTGTGTGAGACAGAATTAGCTACACGAGTGCCAGACATATTCCAACAATGCTGATTTGACAAATACGGGTCTCATTCAAGATGAACAAAATGTGAATAAGTGCAGAAATCTAAGCAGTGATCTTCTTTATTAGCAAAGAGAAAGCGGAAACATTGAGTCACTTTGCACTTTATGAATGTTGTTTTCTTCCAAACTTGGAAATGGTCAACAGATTTAACTGTAATACGATCAGATGCTTTCTTTGATATTTTTCGGTTGTCATCCCCTCAGGGTGACCATGAGTCTTAAGAGGAAATCTACCATCGGTCATGGATGTGTGTTAAAATGTTTTCCCAGATCGTTTACCAGCTCAGCCCTGTAGGGTGCTGCTATTAAATGGGTGCATCTGTGCACGTCTGCTTTAGTCATAAAAATTTAAAAAAAAAAAAACAAACCAAAAAAAACCCCCAAACACAACTTTGCTTGAAATGCATCATTCAGGTTGGTGAAGGCGAACATTAGACTGGAGTTTGCTTTGGAGGAGGTATGACTGCCATCAGAACGTGTCAGACCCACGGACCGTTTAGGAAGGTGAAAGAGTGACTCAATTTATTAAACTTTATTACGGAAGAATAAAAATCTAGATTTTGTGTCTCTAATTTTAATCTCTTTTGCATAATTACAAAGTACATGCACAGAATAGAGGTTAACAACATTAGTTCTCATCAGGCGGTACGAGCCAGACATCTTTTGAGAATCTCTAATCAGACACCATTCATTAATAATAACTATGAAAATAGTTGGTTATTGTAGTTCATTTTGAATCAATTTTGAATTCATTTTTAATTCAGAGTCCCATCTCTCAGGCAAATATCAACATTTTTTGGTCTCTACTAGAGACTAGATCAGTTAAGTGGGAGGTAAACTCATTCAAAACTTTGTGCTCCTTTAGTGATTTTTTACAGTAAACTCAACAACAAACATCATTGCAAGAAATCAGAGAACCAAGAAGAACAGAATTAAATCACTTTAAAGCCCTCTGAGCACACCAGTTCATAATGATTCATTCACTAACTGCGCTCACAGAATTTTAAAAGAAACAAATGACTTTTGTGTCAAGGGCTTATAGCTTAGTCACATGGCGCTAGCACATGCACACACTGTGGGTTCTTTATTTGTTATTTTATGGTATTCTAATCCTATGCAGCTGTTTAGAGAAGCTATAACAGTAGAGTATGCTCTTGAGGGTGAGGAGGGGCATCTACAGTATAACTGACATCCATCCATCCATTCTCTTCCACTGGCTAGTTTTCTCCAACATCATCATTAATAGTTTAACATCAGCATTTACCCCTCATTTCTGACACAACCAACATACACAATCAACGTTAAACCAATGAGACAATACCGACCTATAAAAGACATTTCTGTCTGTTGTCAAGTTGGAAAACAGCTTAATTTAACTGTTTGCAGAGATACTAGTTACTCTCTCTTCCTTGTGTTTTGCTATGTGCATGTGTGTCTGTGTTCTAGTGAAACAGGTCTGTGTGGCAAACACAGCACAAAACAGAGGGGAGGCAAAACTCAAGTTAAAACAAATCGTTATCAGTGCAATTAAAAGCCTCCTGACAAGTGTTAATCAACATAAAATATAAGATAGACATCGACCCTAGCAAAATACTTATCTCAACTGACTCACCTGAATGTTAAAGTTTGGCAACAATGACCGGAAAAACAGTGACAGCGTGCTCTCATTGGATGCACCAACACGCTGCCTATGCAGACCCAAAAAATAAACAAAACATGAAGTTAAAATGAAAATTCAGACTAAAAAAAAAAATAAGAGGAAATTAGCATGCTTAAGTATACTCAATTACCTTTCTGGTCGTGTATAAGATATCACTGAGTCGAGTGGGGGCAGGGGATCAAACCCCATCACAGGCTGAGTGGTCACCTCCTGGTGATGAAACAAACCAAACATATACATCAATATAGAACAGACATGTTAGTTTTCAAATGCAGTGTGTGCAAAATGATGGATGGATTTTAAGCTGTCTGGCCTCTTTCTCTTATTCAAAAACAAAACAAACTTAAGCTGTCATAAAAAATATGGGAACACATGATTATTACAGTAAAACACCGGTAAACTTCAGGGATATTCAAATGTCCAGCTAGGAAATGTCTATGCTTTCTAACTGGACTCATATGGACTGTATAACACTGGACTGTGTTATACAGTGATGATCAAGTGTTTCCTTATTCCAGTTTTTTAATCCATTGCATTTTTTTGAGCAGTGTAGTTTGTCTTCTTATAGGTTTAAATCTACAGGTGATGACCTGGGCGAGCTGGAGAACAGCAGACATCTGTTAGAGTTATGAAATACAGCTGTGATCGTGTGATTTTCAAGCAACTACATTTGGTACAAAACTTTAAATTAATATTTATCAGACAATTTAATAGTTTGTAAAATGACTATTGCTTCCCAAAGGTCTTCTTTACTCTAACTGCTTTCCACTAACCACGCACCATAATCTGGTTCTGCTAGAGATTTCCGTTTTCTCCGGACTGTGGCTGTGTGCTTGTTCACAGAGAATCATTTCTCCACAATGATACTGAGATCAGTTATTCTGTAATTTAGAGTTAGAGATTTGGAGAGTGACTTGAAGACAGTGTGAGATGTGTCAATAGTAATTGTGGAGTATGCTTTCTGCTATCAGGGTGGACTGATCAGCGCCCTGATCAAGGTAAAGTAACTGAGAAGATTTTCATTGCACTGAACTTGCACTTTGCTGCATGCAATTCTCAGAATAGAAGATGTTGAAGTGCAGATGGTGATTGTTTCTTACTAGAGGCAGAGTTGAGGTGGCTTCTTTGATCTCAGAGAGTAGGACATGGCGATGGATGTTCCTTGGTGCACTTTGGTACCTCTGCTTTCTCCTATTACAATGACATGAAGGGAAAGGTTTTGAGAGGCACGTGCTTTTAATTAAAGGAATACTAAGTGCCAGAGGTAAGACCCATTTTGCCTCTCTTTGGCATCAACAAATGCCTCCAATTTTAAAAAAACAAACAAACAAAAAAAAAAGCTTACTTGTTTTGGCAGTCCTCCACTACAGGGTCTTTGGCATCAACTCGCCGTAGCACTTCTTTCACGCTCTCTTCCAGCCAAAGCATTACTGCTGCCTCCCTCCACAGAGTGTATGTTCTCCCCACATACAGACCTGTCAGTTCAGCCAGGGCTGGCCGCTGCCTAAAGATGAAACAAGTGCAAAAAGCTTTAACATGAGAGAACAAAGGTGGAGGAAAAAAAATTATTGTATTGTTTTTAAAAAGAGCTGCATTGTGAAATATTTCAGAAAATAAAGACAGCATACATTACCCTAGCTGACTATTTGGACCAAAGAAGCTATGGGAGGTGACTGCGGCATCTGCCTGCACAGTACACAGATCCAGTAAAGGCATCAAGACTATAGTGGGGGGAGGGGAAACATGTCAAAGGGCGGGGAAATACAAAGTTACACTTTTCAAACATTGAATATTACATTTTGTTAAAGTATGCCTTAGAATATGACGAGCTAAATAGAGGGCAACCATTCCATTCAGTTCATTGCTGAGGGTCTAACCTGCAGGGAACATGATGAGGGCAATCTGCAGCAGCTGGTCGGCTTTGTGCCTTTGTTTGTCACTTTCTTCAGGGTCCATATTTTCCTGCTGACTTAGATGAAAATAACAAAGGGCAGTGGAGAATGCAAAGTTTGGCAGCTGAGATAGATTTCGGTGCTCCTGAAAAGCAAACACAAACAATTCCTGTAACAGACTGAAAAGTTAACAGTGGCACACTAACTCATGCACGTGCACGCACACAGAAAGTAAGTGCACACTTTACCTCCCAGTCCTGATATAACTGAAGGACAGATTGGTACTCTCTGGAACGAAGTGCCAGGAAATCAATGAGCAGCAGCATGCAAAGAGGGTCAGAGTCCGGGTCCAAGCTAATTCAAATGGGGAAGAAAAAAAGGATAATAATATGAAACAAACGTGCAAGCCAATGACAATGTTGTTTCTTAAACTAAGTACAAATAAAATTATCACACCACAATGATCTTGGGCTGCTTACGGTGTTTCTGACATTATAGTGGCTGTTGGTTATGGCTGACATTTAGTGAAGATGGCAATAATGAAGAAGGCATTCAAAACCAGACCGCTCCAAAACACCAAAGCTTTGCTGTTTGTTTCCTCAGTAAATTTTGACCCTCCGGGAGAGAGTTATTGGTCTATGCACACAAGTTGCTTTTTACAACAGCTTAAACCAGGGGTGGGCAACTCCAGGCCTCAAGGGACAGTGTCCCGCAGGTTTTAGATATCACCTGGGTCAACACACCTGAATCAAATGATTAGTTCATTACCGGGCCTCTGGAAAACTTCAAGACATGTTGAGGAGGTAATTTAGCCATTTAAATCAGCGGTGTTGGATCAAGGACACATCTAAAACCTGCAGGACACCAGCACTTGAGGCCTGGACTTGCCCACCCCTGGCTTAAACAAATGTTTGCTTAAAATCAATCTAAGGGCAAAAATATATATATATATATATATTTAAGAACAACCATGATTATAACAACAAATACGGTTTGTGTGTTAAACACCACAGCAGATGAGATTATTACTTATCTTCTTTAATCATGTCATATAATGTATGTGTGGCATTTCTTCAAGCAACGCTTTAATAATTCTGTTAAAGCAAACAGTGACTTAATATTTGCCGGTGATAAAGGGCCAGTGCTTTTTTATTCCTACACTGCTGCTTTTCAGACCAGAACATTAAATCAGGAAGCCAGAATTTGATGAAAATCACAAAAAGAAATATTGACTACTATATGAATAGTCTGCAAAGCTCAAGCATATGGCAGCAGTGTCCCCACAGTGTCCTCACTTTTCACTTTGTGAAAAGCTTTTTGGGCAACATGATACAAGAGGTCATGATGTAAACGCATGAACTGACTTGTGTTTTTAGATTATGCCTCCATAAAAGTTTAATTCCATTATGTGTAAAGGATGGGTCACGATATTAGCCCGAATCTCAATAAATGACCTGAATGAATGGTCTGAAACACATGTTCAGTTGTTTTTTTACCTTATAAATACTTCTGAGCACATCTCCGATCGTTATCAGCAGACAGTCTCACCACATTAGTTCACTTAAAAAAGGTGCCTCAACAAATTTGTCTGTTTAGTGTTTACTTAATAAAGGTTCTTCTTGTTTATCTAGAAAATAATTTATGTAATACTTTTTACGTAATGAGATAGCGAAAGTGTTTAAATATGCATCCTCTCTCTTTCAGTAGAAACAGATTGTGTTCTTTTATAGTTACTGCTCACACATCCAATCAGCCCATTACTTCCTTAGGAATTAAGAAGGTAACTAGCAGCCAGGAGTTGCTAATCAAATGCAGTTGATTAACTGATCATCACCAAGTATGAGCACCTCGAGAAAAGCAGTAGTTTTGTTTGGACCATTCAGGTGCGATACAAATTGCCTAGGACTGGGTGTCCCAGTACATAAACCCCAAGGTCAGACTGTGCATTGCTCAGGGAAACTGCAAAAAATATTAAATGTCAAAGCTCACGACAGTGAAAAGGAAGCCTGAACGAGGATGGATCATTTAGAAGCGTTGTCAAGACGAGGCTATTTCACTCTGAGAACAACACGGCAGGATGCCGTAGGTTTGCACAGTTGCATCTGAACAATGTTTCAAAATCTTGTGCAATGTCCTTTGGACAGATGAGACCAAAGTGAAGATGAATATAATGCACAGCGCCACATCTGGTGAAAACCAAAGAGCATATGAGCTCAAACACCTCATACCAACAATGAAGCAAAGCTGGAGGTGATGATTTAGGCTTGTTTTGTAGTCACAGAATCTGGCCATCTTGCATTTACTGTGATGTTCACTTGCACACAATTTTGAATACATGTCATGAATAAGACCTCAGACACTGGATAACATCCATCTGGCAACCACTGGCTACAAAGTAAATGTATTCCCTGACTACTGCTTGGCCAGTAGCGGGTGAGTATTTCCACAGAAGTAGGCATCTTCCCAATTTCCCTCAGGATAAAGTTTTATCTAATCTAATCTTGCACAGAACCTCTGTGAACCTCACAAATCAGTTGGGAAAAACACATTTCTGTCCCGTGAGCAGTGGTTGTACCATGTCCAATATGACAGACAACTCAATCACTGTGTTAATGATACCACACAAACCTCTACAGAAAAGTATTTTAGAGTCAACTGTGAGGCTCTCTGTTTGAAGCCTAAAGCTTGACTGAAATGTGGTCATCCACAACAGGACAATGATCCCATACACAGCAGCAAATCTATAACTAAACAGCTGAAAAGAATCAACATGCTGTGACGGCCCAGCCACACCTCACCCAGACTTAAAATGCTGTAGCAGGTCTTTAAACGAGCTGTGCATAGACAAATGCTCACAAACATCACTGAACTACAGCAATGTTATACAGACGAGTGGCCAAAATTTCCTCCACAACGATGAGAGAGGTGACAAAGCCACAGAAAACATGCAACTGCACAAAGTTACTAAATCATTGGATGCACTCAGTTTTTCACAGAAGTCCATAATATTATGGAAAACTCAAAGACTTTTGAATTGTAAAGCACTGTAAATTACTCGTTTTATACATGAATTAAAGTTTTGTTTGAAAGGGGAAGAGTCTGAATAGGGAAGAGCGAGGATTTATTATTATTGCGATCATCAATTTCTCATATCTAATTACATCTTAAGCTTTTCTTTTTATACCTCAGGATAAGTTTGCAGTACTCCAAAGCTGTCCTTGGGCATCCTCTCTTCTCCAGGAACATCATGTGCTTATACAGAGCAAGATAAAATGCTCTGCAAACAGGGGATATTGAATTACTGAATTGCTGAGTTCAATCATTTCATAAATATATAATTTAAGTTGAAAACTATATTGTAGCGTCTACAAGATGTAGAACAAATGTACAATGTGAACCAACATTTTTAAAAAGTATAAAAAGGAACAACCAACCTGTTTTCTGGTCTCAGGTAATCCAGTCTGCTGGTGCCTGACGTCAGACTGAATAAAGGATGAAAAGCACACTCAAAGCTGTACAAGGCTCGCTCTGGAAAAAAACAACAACAAAAAACAAAACAAAAACAAACAAAAAACAAACAAACAAACAAAACGTTTAATAGCTCCATTCTATTACTAGTATCTATCCTTATATAATACTAATCAACATGGTCAACATTGGTCAACATTAATTAATATTAGTTGATATCGCTGCTTGCCCGTTAATCTAAGTGAGTTACTAATACTGAAATATCTTGAATGAAAATTATCTTAGAAGGAGAAACAGCCACCGCCGACAATAGCAGACAAATCTGTACACAGTGATATAATAAACTACAAAAAGATTTCTGGGGCTGATAATTCTTCTAAATATTTAAGTAATACATCCCAGTAAGTAAAAAATCTATCAGGCAAACCTCTGAGGGAAAATTTTATCTTCTCCAATTTCAAAAAACCTAGGCTATCATAGAACCAGACTTTAATTAATGGCGGTTGAGATGATTTCCACAGCAGCAAAATTCTTTTACGAGCAATAAGAGAAGCAAAGGCAATAAGATTATTTTGGATGTCT
>VURO01007106.1:5601-21037 GCA_015108175.1 Pelvicachromis taeniatus
GTGTTGGCAGGAATAGCTGCAGTATCTGTTATTTGTTTGAAAACCATCACCTTCCATGACTTTGCTCTTACTATTTTTTATTTGTCTGACTGCTGCTGACTCGCCTCAATTTTCTTTCACTCTTTTTCAATTCCAAAACCGTGCTCCGCTCGCCTCTGCTCTTTTCTTCTTTTACACTCTGCTGAAAAACAGGCATCAATAAGCAGAGGCAAAGCAGACTGTGTGTACAGTACGGTGTGAGATTTCAATAAAAACAACAAATGTACACTCACTGGTGACTCTATTAGGTACATGCATACAGCGCAATCAAATGCAACAGTAATGTTCCATAGACTGCCTGTGAGAAGCTTACAGTCTCTAGTGTTTATAGGAGAGGTGTTACCAAGGTTGTAGTGAGCGGTGGTGTGGTACTGGACATGAATCAATCTCCCCTCAGACATTTCAGTAAAAGCAAACGTTATTGTTGTAAACATCTAACTAATGGCTGAACTTGTATTTTGGATTGTGTTACATTTTACGTGTAATGAGCATGCACGACTCAAAGATGTAACAATTTCTTATTACGTATGTTCCACTCTGACAGGTAAGACGATGCCTGATTTGAGCGATGTGATTTCATCTGCTTTCAGCACTTAAAAAATGGATAATCAACAAGGATGGAAAAACTGTTTGATCAGTGCAAGAAAATAATAAAGTGGAGCCACACCAAAATTGAAACAGATCAAAGAAGGGCTTTGATGAACGGCTGTCTCCACAGTGCCTGATGATGTAATTTGGGGGGTTTTTCTTATCACAGAGAAGGAAGTTATAACAGCGTCTGTAACCAGTAGGATAAGATGCAAAATAATAAAATCGGGGTACAGGGGACAGGGTTTAATAAGGTGTCTTAAAATCCCAACCACTCCATGACAGTGCTACCAGGTTTTCCTTTAATTTGTCTTTACATATCGCTTTGTGAAAGTGCAGTGCAGTTTTATGGTCGACAAGAAGAAAACTGAACTCTGTTCATTTCCTTGCTTCACCTCCATAACAGCGTCTTTAATACACAACGCAGGAGCAATTTAATCCTCTGCAGCTCCACAGGAACTGATGTTCACTGCCTCAAAGCTGTAATCACAGTTTGGCCGTACTGAGGCAACAAGCGAAAAGCCACAAATACTGAGACTGGACTGTGGAGGTGACTTGTGTGTTCTCAAAAACATTAATAATGCTGTGGAGATCCCATAAACATGTACTTAAATTTATCTTCAAAAATAATATGCAGTGTGACTCAGAAAAATATGTGGAGTATGTGTCAAAATAACTGTCAGGTCTTTTTTAGCTTAGTCAGAAAGCTGACAAACCAAGGCATTGCATCATGTTGATGCAAAAAAATATAAATAAATCTGCTCATCAACAGTGCCCCCAAAGACACAATCAGACAAAAAGCATGGCAAAAATCTCGCAGTGACACATTTGTGCTGTTAAGTCATTCGTGAACTCAGTAGTCAGAGGCTCACAGTAATCTGCTCCTTACTTGGTAGTATGATATGAAATTTAAATATTGTGGTAATATGACAGTCGCCAAGTTAAATCCTGCGCCTCGCTGCAAATCAATTCCTGTGCTGGAAGGTTTCACATAAAGCGCCGTAACACCTTGATGCAGAAGCACAAATCCATCTCAAGCCCATGAGGCTTTTCCTGGAAGCTGGACTACTGTTGATATTTAAAATCAGTGAGGTTGGTGTTATTTCCTCCCTTCTTTGTGTGCGTCAGTACCCATCAATATATTAGTGAATACACACTCCAGCAGTGTGATCAGAGGTAAATGTCACACATCTTACATAATGCCCGAAGCTTTGAATCTCATTAACAAAGCCCCAGTAACTATGGCGATGAGCATCATCGGAGACCCCCGATGTAACTTATGCTAAAAAGGCCAATAGGTTGCCATGACAACTGGAACAAAAACAAGGGTGAGAAAGTTGGAGCTGGTTTATTGACGCCATGATAAATACACAAACACAGACACTCAAAGGCCTTTGCACTCAAACAGTAATATGTCAGTACTGTACAGAAAAAACAAGACACAGTTAACATGTTAGCGTTTTCCTTAGGAGTTCCTTTTTATCATCATCATCACTCTGTGCTCCAGGCTCATCCCCCAGCATGTGAACACCCTCGCTCTCTCTCTCACACACACACACAGTAGGTCTGTAATGACAGCCAGGCTGGAGCTTGTGAGCACAAATTCACATGAATGTTAAACAGCACTAATATCACTACCAACGTGATATCATATAAATACAGGATTATTTAAATATGAGATGTTATATCCTGTCATCTTAGTCAATCTCTAACGACAACATTATGGCTCATGAAGGTTTTTACTGCACTTAAATCAACTACAGACTGTATATAAAAGCTGAACACTGTGAAGCCAATCATTAGTTTGCTCTCTTTCTCATTTACCTTTTTTCTAAGGCAGCTCCTTCCAGCTTTCCCTAATAGTCAACTCACCTGCAACTCATCAGTGGCTCTGGAATCAGAGTCTTCAAAAGTGAAGCACAGACTCAGTTATCAACAAATCCTTGCGTCAACCAGGTAACGTCTGTTCTGTACATCTGTACACATCCTGTGTGTGTGTGTGTGTGCCCACAGACCCCTTGCAATACCATACCTCCATGCCTATTACCAACTGTGCTAACCTGTTTCTCATTCCCCAACTTGAAGATAAACTCGTTAAAACTTTTCAGTGCTCAGCATGTGGGTCCATCCTTCTGTCCATTTATGACAGATATGGCATACTAAACTACCCTATATGGGCAGATTTCCTACAAAAGCTGTTCAGACATGGAAACCCATGCCTCGAAGCTCCAGGCTCACAGTTTTGATGCTGATGTTAATGCAGGAGGAGGTTTATAACTCTGCAGTTATTGAGTAAGCAGAGAATTGATGACTTTTATGCAGTCTGAAACCTCACTCTTTAAGTGGTCTGAGATGAGATAAAGGAGGGAAAGAACTGTCCTTTCATAGTTTCATAACAGAATGTAATCGAGCAAGCTGTTAGAAACAGACTGTTGTGTGTTACACCTAAATGAAACCAACTCCACTCCATAGTCGAGCTGAACCTTAGCAGCTAAATCTAAATAAGATATGTTTAAACTGAGGCGCAAAGTGTTTTGAATTTTGCTCCAGGGAGCACATACTCCAGACAGAGTTGAATTTTTCTCTGATGAAAATACATTATATTTAGTGATGTAAACTAATTATGGTGGGAAAAATGAATTTAGAAAATCGATGGCATTAAATTACTTTAATGGATTCATAGACAACAGAGGTCATTTAAAGTAAAATATCATTACAATGTCGGACATTAAATATTTACCACCATTTTAATTTTTAAATGCATTTTTTTAACTGAATGAATACTTGAATGGAAGATTGATGAATAATGGCCAGCAACTTACCATTAGTGATTATTATAGTCAATATGAACCCATTCTTGGTCACGGAAGAGAGAGTTTATCAGGAAGCAGGGAATGAAAAACACCCCTACTGTTTTCTTGGTTTTGCTCATGACAAGAGTTTCTTCTTCATGGCTGTCTTTTAATGTTCTTTGCTTTGTTTTTGATTTATTTCACTGGATTTCAGTGTACCTGCTTCATGTGTTTTGTGTCCGACTGTGAGCCGACTTGTGATGTCCCAGAGAATTCACAATATCTTTATCTGCTCCCTCTGAAATCTATTTTCTTTATGCACAACAAGAAACACATTGTTTTGAAATTCATTAGGAACAGAGAGATTTAAACTTTGTTTGCTTGCCTGCATCTTAAAAAGGAGTCCACATTAGAAGCACAATATTTATTTTTAAAAAGGCATTTTAATGAGAGGAGGTGGTGGTACTAGTGCTATGAGAGACTAAACAACAGGCGATATATATTAAACAGCAGATTGTGATTAGTATAGAGAATGTCAGTGAACATGGAGGATAAAAATATATGAATATTTTAATATTTTTACAAAATTAAGCACACAAAAGGCCATCTCATGTGAACCAATGTGATTTGTTCCCTTATACAGTGCACATTTTTTATTGAATGCCTACAGGTCATCTACTAACAGAAAGGTTGGTAGTTTGATCCCTGGCTGCTTCAGCTCTAGTGTGCATACCAAATATCCTTGGGCAAGATAATAACCCAATTGTATTGTAGGGTCTACCTTACAATGTAAAGCACCTCGAGGCGACTGTTGTTGTGATTTGGCGCTATAAAAATATAATTGAATTGAATTGAACCCAAGTTACTCTCCAACGCATCCATCAGAGTATGAATATGCCATATCTGTCATAAATGGACAGAAGGTGTGAATGTTAGAAAGTACTTGCATAGGAAAAGCATAGAAGAATGGGTGTAAATGGTTGAATGAGGTAAGTTTTAAAGTGCTTTCAGTGCTCAGGTAGAGTAGCGCTATATAAGAACTAGTCCATTTACCGTTTACCATACAGCATCCAAGGAGAAGTTCAGTTGGATGTGGGTTGCAAAGCAGCTTGCAGTCCCACAGCTATGGGCAGGTTAAAGTTGAGAATTGCTAACTGGACAGGTATACACTGAGCTAGTGGACAGTGACTTTTACAGAGGGTCAAGCAAATACAATGATAGGCAGATCAAAACTTAATTCAGAGAAGTGAAAGCAAAGTCAGCAGCAACTTGTCTTGAAGACCACAAGTTTATCCACAATGTGTATGTGCAAACAACCAAAGGAAAAAAAAAAGAAAAGCTGCTGGCCTTTCAGCGTGACCAGGTCAAGCCTTCATTAATAAGACACTGACATTTAAATGAGAGAAACTATATATCCCAAGGCTCAGAGTCAAACTAGCTTCCAGAGACAACAGACATGGCAAGATGCCAGTAATTCACTGAAAGAATGTAGATAAAGTGAGGGGATATGCATTATTGGACAAAACACTGCCTGAAATGTAAGAAGTAAAATCGCTTTACTTTTGAAGTGTTTAACTGATATCTGAATTTAGGGGCAAGCACTGCTTCCTTGCTTTCCCCCACTAAAAGCCACTACACTGAGCAATCAGATGATCATGATGATGAAAAGAGATATTGATGACATGCTTCATTTGTCATACTTTTGTTTTTTAAATTTCCATACATCATTGCCAAAAGCAATAATATTTTTTTTGCACTCAATTTAGTAAAAAACTACTTATTTTCTTCCATCCATTTAATCAAAGTTTAAATCGTACTTTAGTTTTTATGCCAAGGAAAAAAAATACTGTGGGAGGTATTGTTCTCCTGGCATTGATTATGGTAATATACTGTATATGCCTGACATCTTTACTCAGTTTGTCATGCATCTCTATGTTTTGTTAAAACAACAAAATCTCTGACTCACGACTCCTCTCTTTACCTTCTGATGGGCGTTTGTTTTGTTTTTAATCTATAAAACAATGCTGGATTAACTTCCAGTTTTTCCTCAGTCGCCTTCTCTGTATCAGCTCCAACAGTTACCAGCAACGCTCCTCCAAACGGTTGCTTTATGATGTATCCAGGGTTTTGACAGATTTTCTTATTATGCACCTTGAACATGAAACACTGCAGAAAGATCAGACTTTTATTACACATTTATCTACTGGTGAAAAACAGTTTTTGTTTTTTGATATATGCATATTGCATATCATGTTGTATTGCTTTACATTTTAAGTTGTGTTTGCATTTTTAATATGTTTGGAGTTTGTGTTTCTGCCACCTTGGCTAGGTCTCCCTTGAGAAAGTGACTTCTGTGGGACCTCCTGGTTAAATCAAGGTAAACTAATAAACACTAGCCATGTAGTAAGCTGCACATCCACTAAAAGATCTTTACACACAAGCAAGCATGTAACATAACACTCAGAAAAACTAAGGAAGCAAAATTGCAGATTTCAAATTGTAGCGTTTTACACATCACAGTGAACTCAAAGGATGTTTATGTGTTAGAGACTGTTGTTCTTTTGGCTGTTTCCCTCCACTTGGCCTTAGCACAATGAGGCAGACGGGGAGAGATGACTTGGAGTCATCTCACTGTACAATCAATGAAACACAGGATCAGTTCCCACAGTGCTGACGACACAAACACGATCTTCCACCCACACAAACAGATGCACACATCCAACTCCACTCATCAAAGTGGATGCTGCCTCATACCTACAGCAGCAATCAGACAAAGAGGTGAGGCAGAATTTCTCACAAAAACACAAAAACAAAAACACACTTTGACTTCAAAGTAGGCAGGAATAAAAATGTGGGGAAACACCCTGAGTGTTGATAATGTGTTCCTGGATCACTGCTGTCCCAAAATCCCGACCCATTGCCAAAACCCCATTTCTGGCAGATCCCAGCCAGTTTCTGCTAATTATATATTATATTTATCAAATCAAGTTTGGTTTTTTTCTTGCTTGTGTGCATTTTCTTTCATTTCAAAATTTTATCTACGCTCACTTTGTCAGCAGCAGCACACAAGAGAAAGAGACAATGAGAAAGAAACAAGATTGACTGAAGGGCTGGTTAGTTTGGCAGGAACAGCAGTGCTGAAAACAATCCCCTTCTTTTTCTTCTTTACTGTTACTTGTCTCGGGCCAGAGGAAATGACAAAATGGCCCAAAATTCCTCCTGCACGTCGAGGGAGGAAACATTTAGCCCGGGTTATGGCTTTTCAGAGGAGATTTTTCAACAGATTATAAACCAAAGTTTCACTTCCTCTTCTCACCAGAGCCACATTAATATATTTTTTGTTTGTTTCTCCATTTGATTTTTCCATTTGACTAATTGAATTAAACATGTATGTATACATCCATGCATGATACATGCATCAAACTACCAGAAAAAAACAGAATGCTATACAGACTTCAAAGAGACCACAGTTCCTACCCTTCTCTTATAAGCTAACTCCAAATAGAAATAAATCTATGATCTAATTAGTCAGAGGGTGGAAAACAAACCTAATCAGTTATATTGATCTTGATGACAGCATCACACAGTTAACCAGAGTTCTTACTGGCTGAAGTCAGATTGTGTCTATGATTTCACCCAAAAGCCTGAAAGCAGAGTGTCAAACTGCAAATAGGACAAAGATACTTAAACTTTGCCACATACAGGCAAGGATACACCAACCAGCAGAGCATTATGACCACCTGCCTAATCTTTTGTTGGTCCCCGTTTTGGTTCTAAAACAGTGATGCGCTGTGTATTTTCATGTCTTTCTATCAGAACCAGTATTACCTTCTTAGGCAATTTGAGTTACAGTAGTTCGACTGTTGGATCGGACCACAGGGGCCAACATCGCTCCATGACCCTGTCACTGGTTCACCACTCTTCCTTTCTTAGACCACTTTGGATACTGACCACTACAGACCATGAACACCCCACAATAGCTCCTTCCATTCCAGCACATCCCAAAGGTGCTTTTTTGGATTGAGATCCTGTTCAAGAAACTTCAAGAAACCTGAGCTAAGTGACATGGACAATCTTGAATTATCCAATTTTGTTGAGACTGGATGGGTTATAGCCTCATTTACCTGTTTTTGACTGAGAAGTGTGAGTGTAGCCAGTGTGGTCATCTGCTGCGATAGCTCATCTCCTGCAAAGTTTAATGTTTCATACAATCACAGATGCTCTTCTGCAGACTTTCGTTGTAATGAGTGAGGGTTATTTGAGTTACTGTCAGCTCAAATCCATCTATCCTCTGACACCAGAAAGGTATTTTGACACAGGAAACTGCCAATAACTGAACTGAAGAAAACATCAAACTTGTGCCTGTGACTGATTATAGAGATATATTGCATCTAAGGAGCTGGGTAAAATAAGAGATGAAACATCTTCAAGAAACTTAAAGAAGTCCAACTACTTTCTTTCTAAGATCCTTAGACTACCATGACCTGGATGACTAAGAACCTACACAGACCAACATTGCATATGCATGCCATGTATCGCTGCATTTTAATGCAAACTGTCTGATTCAGTACTGCATTCTTTGTGATTTAGTGGCATGGTCAGCAAGCTCTGAGCAACAATCAGAAACAGACTCCATGAGGGTGGCCTGAGAGCCCAACATCCTCTAGTGGGCCCTGTGTCACTGCCCAGCACTCTAGAGCCTGTTTGAGACCCCTCACCACCACCACCACAACCTTCATAAGGATCATATGTTGGAGTGATACAGTCCAGATTAGTTTCAAACAGAACTGATAACCGTTATCAATGATGCCATTAACCAACATGGCATCAGTGTTTGTTGGTGAAGACAAAGAAGAGAAAGGCAAAGGAGATAAGAAAAACAAATTTTCAACCTCAGTTGGAACAGCTGAGAAACTGAGTGTGTGGTGATTTTTTTTTTTTTTTTTTTTAAATGACGCAGTGAGCACAAAGGTCTAAGGTTCAAGGATCAAAACACTGAAGAAGGCCAAAGTGCACACAAACAAGCACAGGAGGATCAGCATAACATGTAAATCTATTTTCCCAGATTTAAATGTTTTAAGGGCACCAGAGCGTACAATAACAAGCACCAATCCTCTTACCAAGCGCATGCACGCACACACACACACGCACGCACGCACGCACGCACGCGCACACACACACACACACAGTCCAGTAAAACTAATCTTACTAATCACACGGTTCGACTGTTGAAACAGAACAAAGTTCACATTGTCAGCAGCAGTGCTGTTTCTCCCAATCAAAGTGAGTCAGGAACAGAGAAACACAGGAAGCAAACACACTAAAAAGAAGAAACTCAGAACTGGACATCAGCACTCATTTTCTCACTGTGGAAATTAAAACGTGATTTATTTTTCCTGCATAATCTCAGCGGCGTCAGTAGCAACTGACTGATTTCTTAAAAAGTTAAGCTCTTTCACCTCGATTTGAATGTCGATGACTGAAGACAGTTTAACATCAGGAAGGACGACACTCATTAATATCTGGAGAACATCTGTAGGTCATTTCCATCTAGGCATTTCCAGGGGCCTATAAACCGTAAGTAGATTTGGTTGTAGCGTTTATGATAATTGTGGGTGTGATTCATGTTTTGTATATGTGTTTCTGTTTTAACTGAGTTGAGCACATGAGCAAATGAGCACATGTGAAAAGCTATTTGTCCGTGGACATGAACGGTCTGGTTCTTTCATGTCAACAAGGTTATGAAACATTGATAAAGTACTTTAAGTGGAAGTACATTTCGTGCTCGCATCGTGTATGTTTTCAACAATCTACTGAGGGGACACGTCATCCAGGCAACCAAGAAAAAGGAGCTTTTGAAGAAGAAAAAAAAAAGGCGAAACTGCCGTGAACTTTTGTATTATAATCCAAACCAAAACCAAGATTGAGCAGTCTTGTTCCTAATACAGAACTTTTGGGAACATGCCACTTATAGTGCATCTGGAAAGCAGTCACAGCACCTCACATGACAACATTTTGTCATGTTACAGCCTTATTCCAAAACAGATTTATTTTTTACTTTTAAAGCACGTGTTCATGTGAATGAGGGAAAACGTGTGTGAAGGTACTCGAACTATAGATTACATGTTACAATTATAATTGCATAACCTGTACTGAGACCGACAAGGCCACTTGAAAGGGATGAAAACTGCAAGGTTTAATTCTGTTTCAACTGAACCTGCAGGACATTATTATTTCAAATAAATATCATTATAAACTTTGTATCAGAACCACACATTTAAGCAATCACCCATCTGCCTAGTGTCCAGATCTCCATTCCTGGATGAGTGCAGCCTGCAGCTGTGCAATGGTCATTGATTGTGGCTGCTTCTGTTGAGCACACAGCATGTCCCAGGCAAGTTCAAAAGGAAACATATCAGGACTACATGCTGATCAAAGACGTTCCCGGCTATGTTCCCTTGTGTTGTGCTGTAGTTTTTACCATACTGTGCAATGACAATACAGTTGATTCTGATCCAGAAAGGCAGAGCTACTCTGGTTGTGTTTGTTCTGAGATTATTGGTTGGAGAATGCAGTAAATCTAACCACTTCTGAGGTGAACAAGTTAATTTACTTTCAATAAACAGATGATCAATTCCACCACTGACTAAAACCAATCAACCAGAACTGAAAACTACTCACAGAATGATTGCACTGATAGATGGATTTAAAAGAAATCTGGAAAACATATTTCCTATTTGACACCCTTTAATTAGCTGACACAGCCTTGGCTAGTAAAAAAAAAAAGTATAGTTTTATTAACCCTTTAAAGCCTGAACCATGAAATAATTGCCAGGCAATTCAAATTTTGAAAATGGAATACAATTTTCAATTCCATTTTATTAATATAGCTTCAAATTACAACAACAGTTGCCTCAAGGCACTTTTTATTTTAAAGTAGACTCTACAATAATAAAACGGAAAACCCCAACAATCACATGACCCCCTATGTGCAAGCACTTTGGCAACAGTGGAAAGGAAAAACTCCCTTTTAACAGGATGAAACCTCCAGCAGAACCAGGCTCACAGAGAGAGACGGCCAACTCATATATGTTCACACATTTGAGTTTTAATTTATCTCATATTTGTTGTTGGGTTTTGTTTTGGCAAAAATATTTATTACTAAAATTATTTTCATTTTATTCGACAACATGATACACTATATGTTGGGGGTTACGTTGGTACTAGCTAGTGTGTGTTTCTTGTACAGTAAATGATTTGTACTACAAACGCTGCTGCCAATCAAAGAGATTTTGGGCTTTTATTGAAGGAGAAGAAATCATCAGTGCTGTTACTTATTTATTATTTAACCTAAAACTTGCCTGTCGTTGGTCACACACATCATCAAGTACTCACACTGATGTGTCATGTGATCATATCGCCACAGCAGACCTGATGTTCCCCGTTTCTTTGTTGCTTCTCAGGACTAACATGGCTGTGCTGACTTCCCCCTGGGCTGATCTGGCTCTGTTCCTGCAGGGAAGCATCACAATGTCAAACAGCGATGCAGGCAGCTTTTTTCCAGTGTGGCTGTTTGGACTGATGCTCTTCCTGTCTGTCTCTCTGCTGCTGCTGGCACTTATTATCCTCCTCAGTTGGAAACTCAGACAGGGTGGGTATTTCTTATACTCACTCATAGTATTATTTGAACAGTATCTTACAACATACATGGCCCACAGGTAAAGAACAAAGCGCCCAAGCAAAACTACACTGACAATTAGTTACACTGGCCTAGTTTTTGTGGATGTGTCTATGTGAGAGAGGGCTACCGTGGGCTTTAGAGTACTCCACGCATGAAAAACCTGGAAATGTGTCTTTTCCTTTATCTGTGTGTGTGTGTGTAGTTGGGTAACAGGTGCTGCTTTTGCCAGGTTAAATCTCATTGCTTTGTTCTTGGTGCGGCCATAAAACACAGACATAAAACACAGACATGTGCACACATCCTGTTATGTTATCTTTCACCATCTGCTCCGGTTCAAAGTGGATATAATTCATAAAAAGATTAATCGTGTGTAGAAAAATCAATCATGGGGAACTCCAGCTGCTTTTTGAGAAAATCTGATTCTTTAGTGACCTGTTTTAAAAAGATTTCAATCCGTGGTGGGAATGACTGCTGGCCGTGATTGGTATCAAAGCAAGAACGTGGGTAATTTTTCGTGATTTTACATTGTCTGCTGTTTATTCTGATGCTAATCATAATCATTTACAGGTAATCAAACACATACTGTTTGTCAGTGGTGCTCAAATTACACAAAGTTTCTATTTATGTTGGTGAGAAATAAATCTGGGCCTGTGTTCTAGATGACAAATCACGACAGTAGAGCGAGATTTACAGACATTTTACTATTGATTAAAAATATGAGCTCATTTTGAATTTCATGGCAGTAATGTGGGTCAAAGTTGGGGAAAGAACAACAGCAGCTGGGAAAGTAAAAGAAACAGCCGGAGGAACATTTTCCAATTAATTAGGTTAATTGCCATCATTGTGTTAAAAACAGACATGATTCAGGCATGGAAACTACTTCATGGGCTCAGGAACACTTCCGGTAATCACTGTCTGTGAATACTGTGCCATCCACAAATGGAGGTTAAAGCTTTATCATGCAAAGACGAAGCCGTATGTGAACATGAACGATGGACTGTGACAGAGCGGGAAACTGTTCTGTGGTCAATCAAAGTTTGAAATTCTACTGTTGAGTGCTGGATTGTTATCAGCACTCAGTTCAAAAGCCTGCATCTGAAATGGTATGAGGGTGAAGTTCTGAGTTCTGGGACAAACAGAACTGGCAGGTTACACAAAGTACCAGCAATGCAAAAAGAGAAACAAAAAAAGAGAGGAAAGTGGCAGTGAGCGTCAGTTTCCTGGGTGAAAATGTCTTGTTGATGATACAGGAGAATAGTTAATCTGCTTCAAGCAACATAAACTCAAATAGCCACTGGCTACAACCAAGGTACGCAGAAGAGCATCTCTGAACACACGACACATAAAGACCCTAAAGCAGGTGGGCTCCAGCAGCAAAGACCACACTGGGTGCCACGCCTGTCAAATAAAAACAGGAAACCCAGGCTATAATTTGCTCATGATTTACTCTACAACATCTGGATGGTAGTGTCAGAATCTGGTATAAAAAACATAAAAGCATAGATCCATCCAGCCTTGTATTAGCAGTTTAGGCTGCACTGGGGGTGGTGTAATGATAATGATGTGGGGGATATTATCTTGGCACAGTTTGGGCCTCTTAGTACCAACAGAGCTTTGTTTAACCAGAGCCTACTGTGCTTGAGTACTTGTCCCGCTGGTGTTGAAGCCGAACGTCCTTAAAACAAAACAACTTGTAATGGGGGTACAGACAGGTCCACTCCTATCTTGTTATAAATGGAGAACACGTGGAATCTCCACCTTCAGGTCTCTGGGCACCCACATGTCCACTGATCTCACCTGGACCCACAACATCAACATTTTAGTAAAGAAGGGCCAACAGCGGCTGCACTTCTTCCGTGTCCTAAGGAAGAACAACGTGGACCGGAAGCTGCTGCTGACCTTGTAGCTCTCCTCAGTGGAGAGCACGCTCTCCTAAACTGCCTGTGTTTGGTACACAGGGGCCACTGAGGGCAGGAAGGCTGCGCAGAGGGTAATTTAACTACCCAAAAGAATCATTGGCTGCCCTCTGCACCCCTGGAGTCCATCCCCAGCTCCTCCTGTCTCAGGACAACCAGGGCCGTCACAGGTGACCTTTTGCACCCCACCCACCACCTGTTTGATGCGCTGGCCTCTGGTCAGCACCCCAGGTCAATCAGGTCCCTTACCTCCAGACTCACTAACAGCTTCTTACCCCTGGCCCATTCAGACTGTTAACAAAAACCATCGCCCTCCACACACAACAGAAATGACAAGCCCATGGCACCAATCAAGATGAAAATAGATGTCTAAATTGGTGGAATAAAATTAAACGTATATAAAATATAATATATATTAAAAATTCAACTTTAATCTAGTACTAAATGTAAAAACAAGTAAAATATTATACATGGATAATTTTCTTCAGTTTTTAGTCTACATCTCTACTCTTTCATCCACAGCTGATGCTGATCTGTTGAAGCTAGCGCAGGACAGAAGCTCCATCAGCGCCACCCACAGGCGTGCGCACAGAGGACGGCACAGAAGGAATGCTGGATTTCATTTCTGCACGTGACAGTCAAGAACGGACACATTTTAACACAAATGAAGGAACGCACTCTGTATGACACTACGTGCTCTCCTGAGGGGCCATATCATGCTGGAGATTGACGAGTGCATCATCAGCTAACAACTCATCAACACCAACGTCGTCCGCCTCACCAGACTGACGTGAACCAAAAAGCTTGGACTTAAGCTTGGATCTACACATGGATTTAAGTTTTAGGTATTTGGTCTAATAAGTATGCTGTACACATTTTCAATCACACTTCCAATGAAATGAATGAGGAAATGAAGCGAGTATAACAATTCTTTATTTAAACAGTGTTACACAGAGGGGGGAGGAGTGGCTGTGTGGGGGAGATACAAGACATTTAAGCCTCTAGACAGAAAAAACCCTACTGCTGATCACTGGTTAGCTAACACAGAGCAATGAGGCGGCTGGTAGGTTTTCCAAAATGAGTTTCTTTAAGGTTTTCTTTGTATGTGTGAGATTTATTTTGTTAATAAAATATAAAAACTGTGCTGGTTTTCCGTTTCTCCAGAGTGTAAAACAAAGCCTGAGATTTAAGTGTCCACACCACGTGGATTTATCGTTCTCTAATGTGGAATCACAGGCGTAGAGGTTGGTCAAACTTTTCTTGGTGTAACCGAACGTTACATGACGCATTTGGAAAAATCCGATCCCGCAGCCTCAAAGCTCATGTTGACAGAGCCCAGAAGAGCCTGGAAAAGCGGTTAAAGCTGGGGCTAAACGTACAAAAGGGAAAACAGTGGCAGAAATTTCCATTTGTAGTGGTTTTCAAAAAAAACAAAAAAAACACTGCAACAATTTTACAAAATACGCAAGATGGAGGGGGAACAAGAAATTCCGCCTTTAAACAACTAGATCACAGAGAAATTATGAAAAAAAAAAAAAAATCTACAAATGTGGTCACTGTGATATTACCAAAGGCTTCTTTTTTTTAATCTGTTTGATTTTTGGAACAGCAAAAGCTTCCAAAGCTGCCTAGTGTTGCACGGTTTATGTTTTTATAAAGAAAAAAAAAATGCTTTTCTGCTGCTTTGTCTCTTTACAAGAGGGCTCGAGGTTAAAGCTTCCCCCTCGTGGAATGTCATTTAACTGCATAGTAGAGCTCAGACCTGCGTCTCCCGATTTTAAAAAGCTTCAGCTCTCAAGTCTGATATGCAAGCTTTAACTACAAAAGTTTTAAAAATGGGCCAAATTGGGCAGTGATTATTCATCAAGCTAAAAAGCTGACAGCAAATTTTTTTCTTCATTTTTTATTTTTTAAAATGAAATTTTAAAAAAATCCTTTTGCCTCCCATTTAAAACACGTCCAGTCAAAGAGGGAGACGTAGATTAATCCAGACCGCTTTAAGGTGGAATGTTTGTAATACTAAATCAGTGGCACTTCTTCACTTACAATCAGCTAAATTTCAGGAGAACATGACTTTGTTTTTTTTGTTTTTTTTTTTACTGTTCCTGCTTCTGTGTCAAAGTAAATGCATCAGACCAAGCGGCTAGTACATTTAATGCCCCCAATATTTACACAGAGCTACATTTTAGTTCACTTTTTTTGTTTGTTTTTTGCAGAGTAAAAGGACAGAAAATGAATAAAACATAATGAACTTCCATTTAGGGGGTTTCAAGAGCACTTCAAACCCTCTGATAAACTTCCCTTTAAGCTGCATTTTGGCTTGTGTGTTGTAACTTTTTTTTTGTTTTTTTGCCTCAGTTTGAAGTGTGGTGACAGATTCAGAGCGTTGCATTTTCTGGTGGTGAACAACGAGGAAAATC
>VURO01007106.1:30162-40726 GCA_015108175.1 Pelvicachromis taeniatus
GTGTGTTTTGTTTGTTTTTTCTTGTTGTTGTTGTTTTTGTTGTGGGTGAGGGGGGGGGGGGGGGGGGGGGGGGGGGAGGGGGGGGAGGAAGAGGAAAGGGGGGGGGGGGGGGGGTAAGAGGCAGGCAGAGAGTAAATGACATGAATGTGAGTGATACAGGGGATGTAAGAGATGTGAGAAGTACAGGGTGAAGGGAAAAGAGAACGTAAAAGCCAGAAGGAGAGTTCAAAAAAGACAGAGCAAGATCAAGAGATAGAAAAAAATAATGGGAAAAGGAAGGAAGGACAAGAAGGAAGTGGACAGTAAAGGAATAATGGGGACGGATAAAAGGAGAAAGGGATGGGGAGGGAAAAATTGTGGTCACAGGAACATTAGTCTGTCAATATGAAGGGAAATAAGATGGATGCTGTGCTTCACCGCAGCATTGTGTAAAAAGACTTGAATAAAATCATATACATCACTTATCGCCTGGGATGCACCAACGTATCAGCCAATATCTGTGATGGTGATCATCTGACCCTCATCAGACGATCAGCAAATTCTGTGACATCAAATTTGTTTTGGGGACAGGTTGAAATATATTGTAAACTCTTTTATTATTATCAACCCAGAATTTCACAATTGGTGCATGACGGCTGATTACTTATGAATTACAGCGAGCTGCAGTGAAACAACGCCGACCATCTTGCAAGGACTTTTCCCTTAAAACAGACCAGGAACAGCAGAGCATGGAGCTGGTAGTGCTATTCTGCCTCTCTCTTACTCTGTATTCTTATCTGAGTGCTTACTTATTATTAGTTTATTTGTTTAGTATAGTATTAGTTTCCACTTTTCCATTTAACTTTAATATCATTATTAATAGTTGTTTTGTCACAGATCAGGTATCTTTCCACCAGGTTTGCCTCCATCTGTTGCTCATCTTATTCACACAAACATGAAGAGATTTCAGGAAATTGAGATAAATTAGACAAATTTTCTTAATGTACTGAGAAGGCTGCAGGACTGAATCCAACACAGAGACACTGGCACAACATACTGAGGAGAAAAATACTTATTCATTCTGCTCTAACCACCTTTAACATTTCAGCTAACACTGATTAGCGTATAGACTACTCTAGTGCAATGGATCACTATCAGCCCCATGCTTCACACACAGGTTGTTGTAGTTTTAGTACGTTATCACACCACAGATCACTTGACTTTTGGCAGCCAATCACCAGAAAACAGGAAGAAAGCTCCTCGTGTGTGTTAGGGAGGCTGGATTAGTCAGGTTAGACGAAGCTGCCTGGCAATAATCAAACTTTCTGACCAATCAAGAATCCAGAATACAACAAGATAAAAAGAAACCAGTCACAAAACGGCAATCAACATGCACAGAGCATGCATTCAAGTCACCAACAGTCCTTTTCACAAAGCAGCCATTGTGAACACTCAGTCAGGGAAATTTTGTGCAAGAGGTAATTTCTGCTGTGCTGTTATGCAGATACAAAACTGAAGTTTCTGACACAATTTCACCTATTTCCAAGGAACATGGAGAAGAATAAAGGTCTAAAGAGGCTGATGTGCTGCTGTGCACATACGCAGATCTTTTCAGTGTTTAAAGTATTTAATTGTACATAGTCTGGGGATTATATCTATCAGGAACACCCTGACACTCATCTTTATTCCTCAGACAACGTTGGTTACAAGCATAACATCGCCTAACGCTTGGTTAGTTTAATTGAAACAATTGAGGAGTATTGAAGATCAAATAACTACTAAATGTAGTAAACAATCTCAGTAGTCCATTTAAAGTTAATTTTCTCATTTTAATGTGGTGTTGTCCCAGAACTAAGTGACCAAAAAAAAAAAAAAAAAAAAGTCAATATTAGGGCCAACATTATAACAGTAAGCTACTGTTCTTCATTTACCCTTAGGCAGAAAACAAAGTGTGAACTAAAAATAAAACTAGACTTTTAAGGGAGAAAAAAATGACTAAAAATGTATATTTTGCAATGATGAAAGTAAATATTATAAAATTCAAATAAAAAAAAAATGTATTTAGTTAAAGTCTTTGTTCATGTGGTAAAAGTTTCCACATGCTGAGTCAACTATCAACACAAAGTGTTGTTTGCAATGCAATATACGTTTTAACATCCTGACTAATATTATAGTAATTTAAACAATTAAATCTTTAACTAACAAGAGAAAATAAAAGGACAAAAACTACAAAAAACTACAACTATTGTATGAAATGTGCGCTCAGCCTTGAGGCTTCGTCTAGCTCGTTATACAATCTGCTGCTGACAGATAAAGAACAGAAACCCCACAAACCCAAGAGCTGTAAACTACATTATCGAGATGAAATCTGAGTGGAATTGGGACAAATTAGGTGATGACTCGTGAGTTTTTCACAGGTAGAAATGTTGATCTCATTCTGCTCTAGGTGACATTTGTGTTTTATCACAAAATTTCCCAGTTGAGCTGCTCAAAGGAGATGCCATATGAATAAGGACAACTAGCACCGAAATGTTTTCAACTTTCCAAGATCATAACTGTTGATGTTGGAACCGAGTACAGAGTTGATTAACAAACATCCACACACATGAACACATGCGGGCATGCACGCAGAGCCTGAGAGTGCGAGAGGGCAGCAGTCTTGTACAGTAAAGTAACAGTTGTAGATCTGATGGCGTCAGAATACACAGAAACATCAAGGTCTCATTTGCAGCCATCAGAAAATACCAGTACCAACCTCCAACATTAAATTACTGTGCCTCACATAAATATTGTCCCCATGCACTCTCAACGAACTCTGGAAGGCAGACATACAGCACACAATGAAAAAAAAATTAATTAAAAAGAAATTAATAACTGCATGGTGAAAATTCAGTGCAAAAATTAAATTAAATTAAACTAACAGAATGAAAATAAATAAATAAATCATATATAACCAAAAGAAAGTGAGCTGTTGTAATGCAGTGACACCAAAAAAGTTACAAATGTTGGATGATGGGTACAAGCACAAATGTTTTCAGTTTGGTATTCCTCATGAATGTGACCGTTGTTGATACTCGTACCCATGGCAAACATGCAAAATCCAAAGCATTCAAAACACCAACAGATAATCACACAAACCATCAAAACCACACTGCGCTTTCAGGAAAACTCAAAAATAATGAAAAGAACATCAGGTGCAAACCAGAAACCAGACTGAAACTGTAAGCCACAGCAGAGCATCTGAAAGTGAAAACAGTTGAGTGAAAGTGCCCAGATCTATTTTTAAGAGTCAGACCCGATCTGGAATTCAAATGTACAGCAGGAGGCATAATTTTAAATAAATGCAACATGAGTCAATAACTTTTTTAAGGTTATAAAATTCCAGATTTGGTCTTCTTTAAAAAAGGAAAAAAAAAGAAAAACATATCTCAAGCTATTTCCATATATTCGAGTCAGGGCAACTTCACCCTGGGAAAAGAATAAACCCAACCAGTAAACCAACCCACACGGGCCACAGGCCAATGCACAACCAAATAAGATGAATGAACCTGAGGGAGGCCAAGTTCACTGGATCCAGGTGAGTGCTGGTGAGGTAAAGTCGAGGACATAATGAGGACAGGTTTGTTCCATTACACCATAAAGCCAATGTTGTAAAGATTTCACACTAGTTCTTAGCTGCATAATGTCAATTTATTCTTATGTATTTAATCTTTGCAAAGCATGCTGGGTAAAGACAGGTCTTACAGACCTGGGAGGGCATGGCCTCTGCATCGCCAGGGCTTACGTCCACCACCGTAACCTTCAGTGTCGTAGTCATGGTGATGGTAGTCAGGACAAAATGAAGGAGGCAAGGGCACGAAGAAAGAAAAGAGTGAAATGGATGATAGGAAAAGCTAGTTTCTTCCACAGCAACCTTTAGTGTTAGGGAGTACTGCTGGTCATGTGACCTTAGCACCAACCCCACTGGAACAGTAACAGGAAAGGATGCTGAGGTGGTCAAGAAGTGAAGACAGAAGGTGCCACTAACTGCTTACAGTGTGTGTCAAAGTATAGTCTATCGCACGATTGAAAGGCAGCGTTATATTTACAGCTTTACATTTCTATTTAGCTGTACGATGAGTTCAAAGTCCAAAACCAAGTGAAACTGTTAGTGTCCAGGACAATAAAGGTTTACAACATGACTACTACAAAAACACTAGAAGAGTTTTTTTCTCAAATGACTAGATCAGCGCAGAGAGGTAGAGGACAAAGTGCTGAAGGTCAGGGATCAGGGTAGGTGTAACACTGTTTACTCTGTTTATTATGTATTATACACAAATGCAATAAGCTGTAGGCGCAAGAGGCATCTGGAGGCAACTGTATGTATAATTCTAAAAAATTATCAACTGTTAGTTACTCAGCGTCACCCTTTCTATGCAAAACTAAGCAACTAAAAATAACTTTTAAAAATAATCAATACTGCCTTAAAAAGTGCACATATGTAATTTATATAATTATGTCACCACATTTGATTAGAGTGACATTAAGCAGTTTTATATTTCACAGAGCAACCACAACAGAGCTTTACAATTAATAACATCTAATCGAAGCTACTCCAACAAAGCGTTCTAAACATCACTAATCATAACCGGTGCCTTTTTTTTTATTTTATTTTTTTAATGTCTCTGCTTTCCTCTCAATTTCTGTACATTATTTAAAACTCTTAATAAGGTGACCTTTTCTCTATATTGGCAATGTACATCTGTTTCTGTGCGATACATTTTTTTTAATGTCTTCTCACTGTTCTAACTCTTAACTTAATCTTATTCTACTCTGTTTCTTCAAACACTACACTGGTGAGGAATTAAGAGGAAGAAAAAAAAATATATCAGCAAGAGGAAGTGCTGGTGGGGGAAATGAACAAAAAGATTCAGACAGACATCATATGCATTCAAAAAGAGGTCAAACACAGAGTGAGGGAGTGGAATATATGCCAGGAGGAGGTGTGTACATGTTGCTTTTATGCAGCTGGATCACACATCTCTTGCATCCAGGTGGCCTCTGTATTAGTGCGGTGCCTGATGCGAGGAGGCGTGTGTGTTGGTGTGAGAGGAGAAGCCTGCCTGTTGAAAACAGAGCTCAACTGATTCTCAGACTGATCATCTGGCCCGTCATCGAGAAACACTGGCAAAGCGGTTTTTCTTTGAGTGGAGACAACTTTCTCCAAGTAACACAGGGTCAGACCGAGGGGTGTGGCTAAAATCAGGGCTAAGACTACAGACTGGCTTGCTGTCAGCATCACTGCCAGGAGGAACACCACTAACAGGCAAGGCAGGAACAGAGGGGAGGGATTCAGGAGGTAGCGATGTACAGATGCAATGAGGTTAGAGCAAGAGAAGGCAGGGAGAGAGGAGCAAGATGGGAAAGAAAAGGGA
The DNA here is from genome assembly GCA_015108175.1 of Pelvicachromis taeniatus. Classification (NCBI taxonomy): domain Eukaryota; kingdom Metazoa; phylum Chordata; class Actinopteri; order Cichliformes; family Cichlidae; genus Pelvicachromis; species Pelvicachromis taeniatus. The sequence goes on from VURO01007106.1 coordinate 35,556, forward strand.
CGAGCAGGGAGAGAGGAGAGGGAAGCAATGGTTGAGAGTATTGATGGATGGAGAGAAGATATGTTGGGTAAACTCAATTGAGGTGGACGAGAACATAAAGCAGCAACTGTATTACTGATCTTTGGAGGAAGATGCTGGGTAAGAAATGCTACCAAATGAGTCCATCTAAATGTCAAAATGTTAAGGATTTGATCTAATTTGGACATAATCATGTTGGAGACTCTGTAATTCCAGGCAGTGATGGCGCAAATATTTAATTTTGCCACCCACTTAGACATCATCATAAACAAAGCAGGAGAAAAAAGCCTCAGTTTCTTCATTAATCTTGAAAATGCACCTGTGGCCAGACACATGTTTGCCTTCCCTGAAACGGAGAGAAAGCCAAAGACAAAAGAAACATATTTAACCACACCCTTCAGAGAGAACCAGCTTCGCCAGTTTAGCAGTGCAGCTGTTGTTCTGGTTTCAGCCTGGCAGCCCTCTCCAGATTTCAAAAGCTCTGAGCTGCATGTTTGGGAGGATGAGGGGTTTTGTGCGAGCTGCTCAAGATCAGCTAACTGCTGATCAGTGAAGAGGGACAGGGTGTTTGAGGGGAGGGTCCACAGCGTGTGTGCAGAGTCCACGTCGTCGATACGGTCTTCATCTTCAGAGATATCTGAAAGGATGTGGTCAAGCTCGGAGATGGAGTCGAGGGAGGGTGGGATAGATGAGAGTGACGATGATGAGGAGAAGGAGAGTGGGAACATGAAGATTGACTGATGGAGAGGGAAAAATTAAAGGAACATACGAGAGGAGAGGAAGAAAAAGCAGGAAGTGAGGGAGGGCACAATATGACGAGAGAGCCAGAGTTGATAGACGAGTGAGAAGAGAGATTGAACAACGGTGAATACAAACACCCACAAAGTGAAAGAGCAAGCCATGAAGAAATGAAAATTAAATGACAAATGAAAATAATCGAGTGCAAAAATTAAAATTATTCAAATTTCATAAAATGGCAGCAACGAGTGGCAACATGCAAGAGAGGTGTGAGAACGGCAAAATAAAGAAATAAACATTTTAAGAAGGGAGTGTGTGAAAGAAAAAAAGAGAGGGGGAAAGAGACAAAACATCAGTCAGTGAACAACACGCCACAATCGCAGGGTAGAGCATAGTGCAGTAAACAGTAGGCATAGGTGCTGGCAGAAAAAGTGTCAACAGGGTGTGTCACCACGGAAAGGGGCTAAGACAGGTGCCAAGTCCAGAGTGCAGGGATGTGAGCGAGGGTTAGGAGGAGACAGGGGGGCAGTGAGGAAAGGGAGCTGGAACAGGAGGCATGCATAGCAGCACACAGCAGTACTCTGTGTATACTCGTGTAATGTTCAGAGATGGCTCAGTTTTGTAGTTAGCACTATGAATAAGAGGGAAACAGCTCCTCAGTAGAGGACAGCAGTTAGGCCAATAGAGCAAAATGCTGGACTACTTCAAAAAGCCGCTCTGTAAAGACTTGCTGTACTTGATAAGAAAACCATTAAAAAATATGAGACTGAAGACATGAAGCTTTCCTTTATGTACCTCTACCACTCTTTTGTACATTCAAATTTTATGGAGGCAATAGCTGTCCTCTGGCCCTAGATGAGGTTGATATCTCAGTGTCTCAGTAGCCACTTATTCCTGATCACTAAATGGACTAAGAAAAATCTATTTGAATTTGTGGTTGCAGTGAAAGCTACAACTCTCATCTTTAATCTCTTGTTCGAACACACTTGCCTATGAAATGAGAACCAAGGACATGTAGCGTAGAAATAACAGACTTTGTTCACCTCCATGGTTAAGCAGTCGTCGTCATCAGACACACATACAGAGTGGATGAGACTCGCCACAAATGATCAACAGTGATCCGTAAAATGTTTATGTTTACACATGATTAACTTCTAGTGTCACAGTTTGGCAATCCAGAAAAAGAAAATACACATATTCATCGTTTCACAAAAACATAAAGCAAACAAACACTCCTAACTTTCCATGGGACAACATACTCATTGTTATAATTTAAAAAAATTAATTAATTAATTAAAAGCTTTAAAAAAAAAAAGAAAGAAAAAGAAAGAAAGAAAGAAAGAAAGAAAGAAAGAACAACAACAACAAAAAGCATGCAGTATAGTAAATGCACCAAAACAAACTCAATTATAAAACATTGACAACATCAAGTTGCAGTAGAATCGTTTACCCAGCAGGGGGCGATATGGGCTAACAGAATAACCTGACACATGTTAAACAGAGGTGCACAGCTGCATGAATTAGAATCTGGGAATCTTGAAGCTTCCAAAAAAAACAAAGCAGAACAAAACAAATGTGCAGGCAAAGAAGAAGAAGCCAAAACCGTATCACAGTTCTATAGAAGTAGAGAACACGCTGGTTTTATAACAGTTCTACATGAGATCACTACAGTTATTTATAAATGCTAATGACGACTTTTGTGCTGACAAAATTTGAAGAATCTGCATTTTCCTCTTCACTCTGCTGTTCTGCATCAACGTGTTGTAAGTTTTCATACTTTTGGATCCCCAGAACATTCATTCTTTCTCCCTCTCTGTCTCTCACTGTGTGACAGGAAACATATGCTCCAGCTATTTCCTGTATCTGGTCAGGCGTCGAGCATTTACCATCAGTACAAACACAGACATGCACAAGACCCTGCGCAATGCCTAAATCCATGACCCTACTTCCATCTGCCCCTCATTCCTTCCATCTGTCCATTCATTCAACGTAGTTCAGAGTGAAGCTGAAACATCAAATATGCCTCGCTTTCAGCTGCATTAACGTGTGTTACCTCCATCCAAACTGCGGCTGATGCGTTTTGATGACGTGCGTTCGAAGCTGGGCGCCGGTCGGTCTATGAGGGAACTGGCAATGCGGGTTTGGGCCTGAGTTCGGCCACTGTAACGAAACTTTGAGCCCAGAGTCAAAAAGCGGGCCTTGGTAGGAGGCTCTGGTGCATTTAACCTAGTGACAAAAAGAGAGACAGAGGGAGATTGAGTGGTACTGGAGAGAAACATGACTTTTAAAGCTTATTCAGAATAATTTATTTTGCAATGAAACACTAATAATCACATTTATACATTTATGGGTAAGGGAAGCAAAATGCTTCCAGGCAACCCCTCCTTAAACAGGATATGAAAGGAATACTCAAGCATCTCTGCAAACACAAACACAGGCATACAAATGTGCAAACACGCAAAGCAAACACAGGCATCAGGTTTATCTATATGGGTGTTATTTGCTGTGTCTGATCTCTAAGGCAACAAATATGCACTACGAGATACGCTTCCTTCACACACTTCCTGGGAAGATGCACCGCTTTATTTCAAGCTAAATAACACAAGCGACTCCACAGACTGTGAAATAACAAGTATACCTGTATACCTAAACTCCATGCATCTTTACTGTGAACGCACGAGTCTGTACACATCTACCTGAAGAAACTGTGATTCTCCACACAGACTTTCCACAGCCTTTTGGCAGCTCGGTGATTCTGGAGTTTGAATCCCACTGTACTCTCAAACTGCTCCGTCTATTAAACACAATATCAGTGAGAAAAAGATGTTTTCTTAACAGCAAAAAGGCCACATTAATAAAATAATTTGCTTAGGTAAACCTAATTCCTGTGTGCATACATACCTCTCCTGGTCTGATTTTAATGTAGAAGTTGTTCCTCTTGTATGAAATCTTGAGTATTTTGGGCCAAGCAAAGCGATTTATCCGAAGCCTGTCTTTATAGACTAAGAGTCCGTTGGCGCACACACCAAGCATGATGTCCACACCCTCTGAATCCTGTGAGGATACAAATGTGCATAACATATATTAATTTGATTCATTATTTGATGTAAACACCATGTATTCATCCAAGCCGGATCATGGATTGATTTTAAGGTCACCATTACCACGCACACAAACAGTGCCACTCAGTACAACTGTAACACATTTGCCTGGCAGACTAACACACTGACAGAGCTTTTAAGGCTCCCAGACCATCTGCTAATGGTATTGATTATAGTAGTGAAGTAACACAGGAAAAATCTGTTGTACTAATGGAGAATGCAATATGTTGATAATGGACAGTTTTATCAGGACACATGCACACAAACATCACATGGCCTTGCCATGCTATTAGCTGCTCATCGATCTCTGGCCTTGCGCTGCAGCTACATTCAAATATTTTGGCTGGTTACACTGACAGAAGGAATGTTACAGCAAACTATTTTCATCTGATTTTTCTGTCAATACGTTTGCAAATAACTGAAGCAAGAAGCTCACATGTTGTATGATGTTATTACAATTATGTATTAAATTATAAACCTGTACAAAAATTGACATTAGCACAGAGGTAATTGAGAGATCATAGAGCTGGTTGGAGAGAAACCGCCACATGGGCACAATGGCTTTAGCACCAAGTCCCAGATCTGGTTCACACAAGCTGCCCACTGTTCATTATCTCGTCATTTTTTAAAACTATCAACAGTTTTATTTGCTCAAATGCATCTCTCTTTAGTGTCCATCTTTGCCTTTTCACAGCTAAAGCAGTGAATGGTGCGTGGTGTGTGTTACATTTGTGCTTTTAAAATGTTTTGACATCCAGTATTTGAAACAGTTCCTTTGTGGGCCCTGGGGATTCTGAGGCTTGTGCAACAAATTAATAGCACAGGACAGAAATAGATAGACTCCCTGAATTCCCACATCTTTGGTATGTCATAAAAAATAAATAAATAAATAAATAAGGAAAAAAAAGATTTTCAGCATTTTAAAGGTTCTCTCTGCTGCCCTCATCTTACCCTCGGTTCTCTGTGTTGCAAAAAGTGGAGCATGCCCTTAAAGGAGTATTTGTCCCCATCTCACTCTAGCCTTATTTCTGTCCTCCATTTGTTTCCCCTTCTCAATCTCTCATCCGTGCATTCTATTTTTAAGACACATTTTTCTTCCCATATTACACAAAGACACACAAACATACAGAGACAAACATGAAAACATGCACGCAGTGCACTGACGACCTGCTAGCCCAGTGAGAAACACTGGCTGTTCCCATGGTAATGGCCTCCCCGAGTGTTTGCACAGCTGACTGACACACACACACACACACACACACACACACACACACACGCGTACACATGCACGCACACACACACACATGCACACAC
>VURO01007106.1:48359-66624 GCA_015108175.1 Pelvicachromis taeniatus
TGAATGTGAGGAGAGGTCCAGAAAAAAAAAAAAAAAAAAATGTGCATGCCTTTGGGTGAGCATGTTATTAACCAACCTTTTTAGTATTAAAAACTAGCAAAATCCAAAAAACTATTCTCTTACCCAACAGAAACGTTATAAGGCTGATGCACATGGGATGTATTTGTAATGAATATGTCCAACTGTGGGCATAGGGGGTCTATGACACGTGCTTGTTAGGGAGGAACAGATGCCGAAAACTAATCTGGTGAGACCCCATAATCTGCTGGGAGTGTGTGCGTACGTGCGTGTGCAAGCTCCTGCAGCTCGCTCTGCTTTGCAATGCATTTATCCCTCTGAACTACACCCCGAACAATGTGAGCGGGTGCTTCTGCCATTACTGCACACTGAGTCAGGAAGTTAAATACTCAAAACGCACAGGCACACACTGACGTGCACACACACTAGATCTTAGATCCTATTAGCGATTACATCATTGACAAACTGGCACTCACGTGACGAGCATAAGGACATGACATGGACAATGTGTCGACCTGCCCTATCAACAACTGGAGGAAACTCCTTACATCACAGAAACAAACTACGTTTTGAAGGACAGTATTCAAAGGAAGCATTCAAGCAAGAAACTGCTGATAGATATAGAAATGACTGAAATCTTGGCCCATGACAAGCAAACCTTTAGAATATTAAAGTGGAAAGACTTCATCTGCAGCCATAACATACTGTTTTGATCTCACATAGTTACACTAGCCATGTTTTCCACTGTGCTTGTGTTGTCAATGAATTACAGTCTTACCTCCACCTCACAGGTGAAGTCAGTCCCATCCAGGAGGGTCACATGACACACCACCAGCTTCATCTTGTTCTTTCTCACCAGACGAAGAGGAGACTGGAAAATGGAGGTCTGGCCTTCTCCTGCCTCCCCTTCAGCCACCACTGCTCCCTCCTTCTCCTTCGTCTCCTCCTCTGCTCCTTCTCCCTCTGTTGTCTCCTTGGTCTCTTCTGGACTTTTCTCTGAACTCTCTTCCACCTTTTCTTCCTTGGCAGGCTAATGGGGTTTGCAAGAAATAAATAACTAAACTTGCAATCTTCTTAAAAACATAAAAATATCTTCATTTCTTGTTGAGACCAAACTAGTTCTTTCTGTGTGTAATTCTCCCTCTAGTCTGAATTTGCTCATAGAAAAGGCAGGCGTTTCTTTTGGCTTGATCACTGAAATGTTGATGTCACTGGGTGGGCCTGGGTGGCTTAATGTGATCAGTGGACGCAAGAGTTCATGTGTGTGCATGTGCACGAGGGAGAAAGGAGTTTCTGTGTGTGTACGCTCAAGTGTTTCTTTGTTCCTCTTGTGATTTGACGGCATTTTTAAGCAGTTTGCTGTAAACTGTCAATACACATCAACACTGTCTGAACATTGTGGAAAATGTCACATCTTGTCCTTGGGTTTCTTACCATCTGTGTTTACCACAATGTGTGGCTGGTTAACAAAAGCAGACTGCTGTTGGGGAACTTTAATCACTCTGACCACTAAAGATTATGTCACAGGGTACAATAATACTGACACCCTGTTTCCATCAGGGTTTGTAAATGATCACATTTTTTATTTATTTACTACATGCATAAAAAGCCTGAAATGCACTCAGTTCATCAGGTGCACACGACTCCCTGGTGCAGACATGTGTTCTGTTATAGGCGATGCAACTGCTGCAGGAAACTTTTACTCCCATTTCATAGGTCTTCTTCTCTGACATACAAAAAGGTTGAAGGCCTATTTTTATTTATTTTTTAGCTGGGAATATCCATCCACCATTGACTGAATAATATAATATGTTACCTAAACCCTGTTTCCACCGACACTGTGCCAATGAGCCGTGGAGGTCATACCAGATTTTTAACACCAGTTTTTTTTAAGTGGGAAAAAAAAATCCATACTCAATATCGATACAGGAATAAGAAATATCAATATTTTATTAAATAATCTAAAATACTCTGGGAATAGTATAAACAAGAAGGCTCATCTCATGCATCAAGATCCTGAGATAACAGGATAGTCGAGCAAACTGACATTAAATCGGTTCAACTGAAAAACCATCTGACGCTGGGGAAACGTAGCTACACAAAGCTACCTCTTGATCAACCATATCTCAAAATGTTAAAAATCCCAATAATATCATGTCATGAGTGATGTGTTGTGATAATATTGTATCATGGGCGGTCTGGTAATTCCCACCTCTAGTGGGAAACCATTACTGACTTGGCAGAAAACGCCTAATAGTCAGATGTAGAAGTGGTGGCAGACAGATTATCTTCCTTTGGACATAATCAAGGATTCTTCATCTCTTCTTCAGTTTGCATGCTACATGGATAGCTAAGTGTTACTGCGCTTTTCATCTGACAGAAGGAGGAAGGAGGCATAGTTTTAAAATAATAAACAAATAAATAATAATAATGTATACTTTATTGATCCCGTAGGAAATTAGTCTCTGCCTTTAACCCATTCACTCAGTGAAGCGAAGCAGTGGACAGCCACCAATCCGGCGCCCGGGGAGCAGTATGTGGGGGACAGTACCGTGCTCAAGGGTACTTGAGCTTAATGAGCTTAAAGCTTAACCATTGTTTAAGGGATGCATATATTTATGTTTCTGAAATCACCATTATAACCTCACAGTACTAGACATCTTGTTCTCTGATTCTACTTTAAAGCACATGCTATGGAGTGGTGTAGTGAACCAGTGAGCAGTACCTCAGTGTCTGCACTGGCGTTGGAATGAGTTTCAGCTTCTTTTTCCTTCACTTGCTCACACTTGACTTCCTCCTTCTCTTCTACTTCCTCGGCGTGACCGTTCACTTCTGGGGTAGGCCCTTCCTCTTCCTGTGTCACCTTGCTAAGAGGTTCCTCTGTAGAGGGGGCCTCCTCTGTTGGGGAGGTCTTAGCAGTTCAGGAAAAAAAAACAAAAAAACAAAAGAAAAAGATTTTTAAAATCTAACCTAGAAGTTCATTAATTCACCAACAGTTACAATGAGCCTGAAAAACTATTGTTGCTAAAATTCCCTACAGAGTTGTGACAATATAACACAACGACAGTGTGAACCCGGTTTCACCTGGCTTTGAGACTTCTGCTTCTTAAGCCATGTTGGCAGGTATCGAGATATTCCTTTGCCGTCCTTCCCCTCTTTTTCCTTTGCTTTTTCCTTCTCCTCTACTTCAGCGTTTGCTACTTCCTGGGAATCTTCTTTGGCCTTCTCTGATTGGTCAGGATCAGCGGCTGACTCCTCAGATTTCTCCTTCACCTCTGTCTCAGAGCCTGCTTCTGTTGTCATGGTGACGAGTCAACCTGCAGCGAAAGTGACAGCGATGGAAGAGCGTTGAGTTAAATTTTCAATTTTTCATGGCATGCAACATTTTCGTCATTTATAAATGAGCAACATGGTTCTGTGTTTCTTTTTTCCTCCAGGGATCAGTGTTTCTTCTGCACTGGAGGTTAAACAGACTATAAAACAAAATAGAAAGCTCTTATGTCTGTAAACATGTCATAGGAAATAGAAAGGCTTGTATAAGTTAGCCGATTCTGGCTCACAGCTGCTAATAGATGACATCAACTCTCTTTTTAAACAAGTAAAGAAAAACACAAAAGTATGGGGAATTCATTATGCAACACAATAAGTTTCATCTGGGTCAACAGCTGGTTACAAACAATTACCCCCCGCACCCCCCCCACACACACACACACTGACACAAAGAGGGCGAATTTCTCAATTCCTTATAATGTGAATCACCGGTTTTACCCTGCAGCTGTGGTCAGCACACACACTCGTCAACCCAAATATCTTTGGCAGACTGTCCACACACACCCTATCACAAAACAGACACTTTCATTTGGGGTGACGCAAATTTTGTTAATAACACTATGTGACGATGACACAAACAGTGATGACAAGTTAAGGTCAGGAATGTGGAAATCCATCCACACAGGGTGCCTACCTGGCTGCACACACAGCCTCCTTTAACCCTTTCATGCATGAATTATGACAACCTCAATCAGGATTTTTTTCTTAAGTATTTTTATTCATCTTTAGGTATGAAAAGATGAATAAAAATACTTAAGAAAAAAATCCTGATTGAGGTTGTCATAATTCATGCATGACAGGGTTAAATAACAGTAATTACAATGACACACGTCATACATCTATAGTAACATTAAACGACCAGTGGGTGGCAGGGTACGGAGTGACACATCAATGTCCAATGTAGTGGTTTATGTGCAAGTATACCATCAACACTGACACAAATACAAGACAACAGCCTTTGAATAGCTGTCCACTGTAGTGACCACTATGCGTGAAAGGGTTAATCTGTTTATACACAAGTAGCTCCAGGCTAAAAGCTAACCATGAATCATGCACTACGAAGTCATCGTCATTCACTGTTCTTTCAATTGTTTGAATCTTTCTCAGCCTATTTTCTCCATCACCCAGCCTTTCTGGCCTCATTCCTATGATTCTATTATTCATTACATCGTCTGCATTTTATTTTGTGACCATCTTACCCGCTCTCCGTCTTTCTTCTTTCTGCCCTGCCACCTTCAATAAGAGAGGACACAGACACGCACACACACCCACCCACAGAGCACCAGTGGTGTGTAGGGAGGGGGCGGGAGTAAAAATAGAACAGGTCTCCTTACGCATGATCGGCTAATGAGGTAGGGAGGGGAGAAGGAGGTGTGTGTGTGTGTGTGTAGCATGCAAACATCAGAAAGGCTATAGACACTATGTTCCTGTGCAGATAAGGTGAACAACGGTTAAAAAAAAAAGTTCTAGGGGCGTGCATTTCAGTGTGACTTTGAGCCAAACACTTAAGTCTTGACTGAAATGCGTCAACTGTTGAATGAATTCGTGTCACCCAGAAAATGAATGTTCCTGACTTTGGTGAACATGTGTTTCACTTTGCCAGTGAAGTACATTTATGAGATGAATTTTTCACAAAAATGATATGCAGATGACTTAATGAACAAGTTATGCTTTGATGTTTTCTTCCAATCCCCTCACAAAATTGTTGTTTAATTTTTATTTTTGTCAGATAACTTAGTAAATGTTGACTATTTATTTCATTTAAAAAACTCAAATTCTAACAAGTACACAGTAACATTTCTCATCAGCTATTGACATGGCAGTAAGTTTAGGCATGTGGACACAATCTGCTGAAGTTCAAGGTGGGCCTTGGGAGCATCAGAATGGGTAAGAACGGTGATTCAAGTGATCTGTATATTTCACAAACTGCTCATCTGGCATTTTTTCCCACACAGCTATTTCTAATTTTGGGCTACAACTCACATGGGCTCACCAAAATTGGACAACATATACGATGGAAATAATGTTGCCTGTCTGACGGGTCTCCATCTCTACTGCACTATTTGAGTGGTAGGGTCAGAAACTAGTGTAAACAACACGAAAGCATGGATCCATCCTGTCTTCCCGTCAGTTCAGGCTGGCAGTGATGGTGTAGTGTTGTGGGGAATATTTTACTAGCACCTATTCAGTTAGACTTGACTTTTAGGTTTTCCATTAGGTGGAAGTTCCTGGTACTAGGTGCTTTTTAGTACCTACTCCACTGGAGCTCCAAGTGATCTCAGCCATCTGAAAATGTTAACACTAACAGACGACATAACATCCCACAGACTGGCCAGTCAGTGGCATCACTTGATGAGTCACGGAAGACACTCCTACACAAAAAATCTAAACCACTATTTTTTGAAACCCAGCAACCAGGATAATAGCTCCACACAAACCAACACAAATCTCACTAATAATAATCGCTATCATCACCAATCTCACACTGGTTTCATGAACATGACAGTTCTCTGTCCTCACATGGCTTCCACAGTCACCAGATATTATTCCAATAGAGCAATTTTGTTTGTGATGAAGCAGGAGATTCACAAAATTGTCAACCTAAAATAAGTACCTGGACAATTTGCTAAGATGACTGAAGTGACAAGACTAGGATTTTAAGACTCGTATTGACTTATAACATTAAGTATTACTTCTAACATTTATTTGGATGTAGTTTTAGATGCAACGAGTAGCATCTTCTGGAAAAGGCTATTTTAGAGTCGGCCCTCATTTAAAATAACATGGTCAGTCTCACTAGACTAAACTATGACAGCAGAAGAAAAAAAAAATACGACCAGTGTACAAATGCAGAGCAAACAACCAAATAACTCTGTACCACACAGACACAAAGAGACTTTAAACCAACTCGGACAGGCAACAGATCTATTTTTTCCACTATGTCAGTCATCGCAACATCTCTGTTACTGCAGACTAACTACAGTCCATACTCCTTTGAAACAATGTTTCTCAATGGGCAGGCTCTAAGTGTGCGTTTGTGTGAGCTGGCATTAGAGTGGAGCTTCGTCACGGCCACTTAGGCCTGCTTTAAACTTGCCCTCCTTATCCGCAACTGTTTAACACCAGGAACCTTGTTCTACCTCTCTCACAACTATCTAACTCACCCTCTTCACAACTCTCTCTTCTTCTCTCCAGTCCAGGGTGCCTCTTTCTCTTTTTCACTAAATCTCGGCACTCATCTCTCTCCTCTCTTCCTGGGGCCCCTTTCAATCCCCACCCCCAATCACCCACTGGTATTATCTCCCTCTACACTCCTCCTGTTTCTCTCCTCTTCCCACAGTCCATATAAAAACACCAGTGACATTACAATCTCACTTCATATACACACACACAGACATATATACGCACTTGACAGTTTATGGCAGGAAACTGTGACCAAGTTTCTTATAAACGAGGTCAAATGTGGGTTAAAAACACTGAGCCATAAACTCCTGTATAAGCAATCATCAGAAGATGTGTGTTGTTGCTCTATCAAGGACATTTTCATGCAGAATTTGTCTATAGGCATGTACTGAAATACTTGGGTGCTGTGGTACATTTCATCCTATTTCACAGCCAATTAGTAGCGTTCAAATAACCCAGATGTCTAAAAAGGCACAAGCAGCCTGCAGACTCATTGTAAACACAAACACAAACTCAGACACAGCACTGACAGCCGAACACTTAAGAGAATTATGCTTTTCTAATTTCATTCAGCCTCATTACTTTAATGTGACCTTTCTTCAATTCATTGATCTTGCACAGGACCATCAGCAGTAGAAATCTGCCAATAAAAAATTCCTTACTCAGCTTGTTACAGCTCTTATTTTGCAGATGAACAGTTGACTGAATGGCTAAATTAACTGATGAACTAATGACCTTACCTACTGTTGTTTCTGTTGCCTTCTTTCCCCTGTGCAACTCTCTTCCTTATTCTGACGTCCTGTTTACCCTCTGTTCACACCTTCTTTTACTTTTTCTGCCTCTGTTCTTCTATTCGTTTTCCTTTCCCTTCCCACCTCTTAGCAAATGCCTGCCCTACAAACTGTCATTGCCATTTTCTCTCCCACATCCTCTCCTCTCTTTCCCTCAGAGCTCTGCTTCCCCCCCGGGACGATTGCTCAGAGAAATGAGGGCAGAAAATGAGAGAGCATGGGAAGGTAGGGGGAGGAGATAGTCAAGGAAAGTGTGTGAGTAAAGAGCAGCAATGGAGATAGGGTGAAGAAGAATCCAAAAAGGAAAGCGAGCGATCTCACAGACTATGTCGGATTACTAATGGACATTAGCATGAAAACTGCACTTTCACTATTATCTTCAACACTGTTGTTCACATCTTCTAGGCATGAAAACCATGCCTAAAACCTCATTCAAAGTTGTACTTTTCATCAATACTCAATCTTTCACTTCCTTCCTTCACAGTGTTTATCACTAAAAGGAAATTAAGCATCTTCCTTTGCAACAAACACATTTTAAAAACCATGAAAAAAATGTGTTTCTCTCGCTTTCATATTTAAAATCTTTTGTTGAAACACTAAAAGACTAAGCCTTTACTTTGTGTGCTTAGAATGCCAAACCTTCCAGCTTAATTTTATACACAATACAAAGAAGAAGAAAAAAGAAGTTCAACGCCAAGGAGAATGCTCCAATGTTACCTGCTTCACCCATGTGCACATGTAGTGAGTTGGTGTTCTCACTTTTTAAATACTTAACAGTTGTCACATGAGTCTCTCTCTCTCACACACACACACACACACACACACACACACACACACACACACACACACACACACACACACACACACACACACACACACACACACACACACACACACACACATCTTCTCCACTTACAACTTTATTGCTGTCTGACTGGGTTTTAGGGTTGTCATCATAGTAACGACAACTTCCTGGCCTGGACTGTGGCCAAGAGATAAAAATTTACAACAGGCTGAAACAGGCGTGGGTGCTAAAATGTACAACAAGAGAGAAAAGAGAGCGTCGACCTAGTGCCTACACATTTCTGTTAACTTTCATCTGCTAAAGTAGATATGACAAGTCTCAATCTAATATAAAAACATACCCCGCTTCCTGACTCTATGGGCTATAATTGAAAAAATAAAAGGGGACAAACTGGTTACCATGGAAACCACACTCATGGTCTACAACAATAATTCCCCATGGAGACAAGAGATTACCACAGCAAAAATACAGATTAGTGGATGGAGCTTACGTGACAATAGAGATTATGACCGTGTCTAAACCCGTTTCAAAGCACATCAGACTAGCAGCTGATATTTCATGCTGGACCTACAACAACCGCAACAGCTACTTTTCTCCCCCCCACTCCCACCATCACTAAATTAACAGCAACAAAAAGTCATAATGACACTGCTACTGAAACACACGAAGCATGCATCTATGAAGCAGAGTGACTCAGATTCAGCAGTTCTGAAACATGAGGAAGATTGCAATTTGCAACAGATACACCAACACACTGACTTCAGACTTTTTTTTTTTTTTTTTTAAAGCTCTTCATGTGCTCACTGTACTTGGTTTATAGAGTCGGGTAATATTGCTGAATTACAGCATTTAAAAAATATCATGGTATAATTTTCAATACAACCATGAAACTGAGGTCATATATAGTAGTGCACGGTACAAAAATGAACATTCAGCTGAGCTCACTGACCTACGAAAGATGGCAAACAGTGCACGAGTAGAACGGTTGCAAGTGTTTCGGGTTTTGTCAGCCAATGCGAGTGAAGCTATGTGCACGATGCCTGTAAAAAACTGTGAGTAAAGAGAGTAAGCCTTCACTCTGGATCAATCTACTGATATGCACATCTCGCCAGTGGTAGCAAATGTCATTGGTCAAGGTCATCCAGCAAGTATCTATGGAAGAACATAGGGATGTCCTTACTCACAATTTCACTACTCAATCTAACTGTAATTTAAATTTAAGAAGTAAAAGTGTGGCTAATGTCACCCATAAGAGCACCTGAAATGTTTGAAAACTTATTTTCTGCAGCACAGATAGTACCTTCAAAGCTTTGGTCTCTAGAGGTGGAAGCGGGGGTGAAGCATCATTAGACGGCAGACTCAAATACACACATATAGTGGAAGGTCAGTGAGAGCCAGTTTCATCATTTAGCCCAAACTAGCTAGCAAAATACTACATTGAAGTCTGCAGCATCCATCTAGAGTCAAAGGTTTTTTCTACTGCACAGCACAGAGGACATGTTTCTTCATCACCCCCAGCTTTCCCTTTATCAGCTGCTGCAGTGCTGGATGAACCAAGGGCCTGTTTCTTGATTTGTTCTCACACTGAAATCTTGAATACTACAATGTCCACAGCTGCCAGGCAAAATGGTCAAAAACATTCTTTTTAAGTCTATTTCAACTAAGTAAATTATACCAAAGAGGAGCTTTTATGAGAGCTATAACATATATTAAAGTTTGGTGAGTGCACTGTCTATGACTGGATCTTATTTATGAGCTTTTTGACATGTTTAGATGCTACTTTTAGGGATTAGGCAACTACTTGACTAATTTTCGCTGTTGTCACTAGTCAGTACCAGACATACTAGTTGTTTGTTAATTGTTAAACTTTTAATTGATGCCCAATGCAAGTAAATTACTATATCCTAAAAGTTAAGCAGACCTCTGCATAACTAAGGTGCCTTAGTGGTAGGGTGAGGAGATTAGTCATTGGGAGGGGTTCAAAGTACAGACGCTATTCCTCCACATCAAAGGAGATAGCTGTCGCCTGCTGGGTACGGTGTTCAAACCGAGCATGTCCTACCAGGAGGAGATCCTGGCATAGACCCGGGACCCGCTGTATACAATATATAAAACTTCAGCAGGTTATCTCGATCATGTCACATGCCTAAATGCATTGAGCTGCTTCCATGTGATTGGCTGATTAGATATACACATGTACCTAATGTAGAGGCCAGCAAATGTATATATTTCCACACTGAAATCTTGAAATTATCAAGACATTTCTTTTTATGCCACCACTGGTTTAACAGTTCTTCCATTTTTTTTTATTGTATCTTTATTTGGAATGGACAGGCAAGATCCATCAACTTAGCAATATACAAGTGACATAAAAACAGAGTCCTTTCAGGTTTTTGGAATTAAGTCCAGGAGAAACAGATGACAAACATATTGATCGGCAAGTGCATCTTATCCTCTAATAGATAGATACTAAGAGAGTTGCCTGATAGATGAAGTTCTACGAGGGTCCTTCCAGTTCTTCCAATTTTAAGCTTTCTGGGACAACAGTTCACTTTACATTTTAATTAAAAGAATAAAAAACAAATAAACAAAAAAAAGTGTAAAGTTAGGGATGATCACCAATCACACCTGAATCATAAAAAAAGAATATAATTCCTCTCACATGACATTCACCTAACAGTAACCCTGAAGAATCTTTACAGCTTTCCTCACGCCACCATCCACTGGCTATTAACCTATAACAGCTTCAGGTGGCTAACTAGCATAAGCAGCATTAGCACATGGAAGAACATTCACATGACATTTTTCAATCTACACTCACACACAGATTACCCAGGACAAAATGTGCTCTTAATAAAAAAAATAATGACTAAAAAGACTTAACCTGTGTATTTTCATCACAACATAAAACCTAATATGACTTTATTTCTGACAATAATCTAGCTGCCTCATAAGATAATTAAGTGGAGATACTTCAATGAGGGTTTTTTAATTTTGGCCTGTTAGTAGGTAGGATACATCACACTGGCACCATAAATGTCAACACAAAATATCAGAACAAACTACAAACTCTTCAGAGGTATGTTATCTACATGTAAAACCTTACTGTTTACATAGATGCAAAATGAGTACCTTTATGTCACAGCTTCATTGTTTCATCGTTTGAGTCAATGAGTGGTTCACTCCCTTGTCATGCTGTGCACTGAGAAATGTCCAAAATACAAAGTGCTGGAAATCATCTGGCCTGCATGCAGCTGAGCCTATTGAATTAAAAAGTTGCAGATCGCTCTGGTTCATCCGAACAAGCTAAAAGCTTTCCTAACTATTCCGCCACAGTCGAACAGCTGATAGTTACAGAGCCCTGTTTTGATATAACCAAACAGATACTCAATCCTAATCTGTACCGTTCGCTTGTATGATTTGTCCATCTGCCACAAAGTGACACGTGCATACACAAACACACAAAGCAGATTCTCACACATATGTAAAAACATACTCTCAGTATCTGTAATAAACACACAAGCTTTGAGTGTGTGATGACTACCGCGCTCTGACACATCCTCACACAGATGTGCACACATACTGCTGGTGTGAAAATTCAGAACATGCCTGTCTCTGTACACTGCACTCTGACCCTGAAACTGGGGATTACACAGAAGATAATCCATGTTTGTTTGTGTGTCTGTCCGTCTCCCTTCCTGTCTGTTCGTCTCTCATTCATCTCTTCATCCAACTCTCTTTCTCTTCAACTACACCAGATTGTCAACCTCACCGGCTTGAAATAAACACAAGCATTGACACTATTGTTCCTTGGTGCCTTTTTGCTTTTGGTTTGAGCTTAACAAATTAAAGTTCACCTCCTGGGTGATTCTTAAGTGACAATACTATGTCATTACTTTAGTCACTATATCATTACTGTCAAATCTCATGTACTAAACTCTACTCTTCAACAGATGCTAGTTCTCAGTCCATTAGAGGTAATGGACCTCTATGGATGCCATGTTATATGACCCTGCAAATAATAATTACTTTAGGGTTTAATTTACATACATATAAATTATATTTTCCTTTATACGATGCTTAGAAATACCAGGAATATGCTTTTACTATATGTGGGTAGAAGCAACATAGCCAAAGCAATTTACAAACTGCAACCTGTGAATATCAAGTTTTTGTGCTGAAATTTCTGGCATTATTTAACCACCAACTAATGAAAATATTGTCTCATATATCGCTTTATTATCATGACATATCAACAATGATGCAATAATGCCATAACACATACTAATGATGCAAGAAATTAATCATATTATATGGCATTTTTCGTGCATTTACTCTTCCAGGGTTGAGCCTCTCTTTCTGTGTGGGGGTGAGAATAATGGGTCAGCTCATAACTGCTATTGTGAAATGCTAAACTCCCCTATTCAGCGATTAAAGCAGTCAGGCGCAAGTGCCCAGTCTGTGTGAATGAGAGACAAAGAGAGAAAGTATGGGTGGGTCACACAAGTGCACATGAGAGGAGATACAATTTACTGTGTGTGTAAGAGAGGGGGGAGGTGGGTGAAAAAGACGGAAAGGAAGAGAGGAAAAAGGTAGGCATTAGCTGGAAGGTGATAAAGAATGAGTGAAAGATGAAGACAGCGAAACCTATGGCGAAACTGCGCGGCTCAACAAGCAGTGGGTGTGGTGTTGCTATGGCAATGTATATCCCATAGAGGGTGGTGACAACAGGTGCTCTGGCAAAACAAATGACTTCATGGTCATCAAAGCTCTTTGTTACGGTCGCCTTGTGTGGCAAGCTGATTTAGATGGAGTGAAACACATCCTAGTTCTTTGCCAGAGCCTAAGGTGGATGCACGGCTCATCAAGTATTGATTAGAAAAGACTCTAAAAAGCCTTGCCATCTCTCAGAAAACTGTCAAAACATGCCATGCCTCAGCCATTTGGTCTGTTTGGCACACATACTGGTTACATATGTTTGCTGATTTTCATTCTTCACACACTAATAAGAGCAAAGTTTAAGTGTGTTGCCCAGATTTTTAAAAAAGCTGTTTTTGGGCTTTAATGAGAGGTTTTCTGTATTTTATGATCACTTATAGACTAAAAAGGCCATTCTGTTCGTTAGGAAAGAAAATTATCCACAGAATGACAGACAACTAAAGCAATCAGCAGCCCTCGTCAGGAGTAATCAGCATGTTCTCCATTCATGCTACAGTGAGCATTCAGACCGCTGCAACATGAGCACACACAACCATCACAGCTCCCTGCCATTCATTTCGTAACTATTAACCTTAACCCTGAAATCTAAAATTAGCCATCCTTTTGTGAACACTGCAAGATGTCCTCAATTTCAGAGCATTGTGCCATTTTCTCAATTACTGCAAGGCCGTGTTACCTTTAAAGTGAACACACATCTTTATGTCACCAGCTCTTATTGTGCAAGCAAACGACATACCCACGCAGAGTATTTAGTCATCTTATATCAGCTAAATCTCAGACCAATGACCTCTGACCTCCAACCAGGAAACAGGAAGTAACCTCTTCCTGATTCCCCCCCCAACAGATCTCCCATACCTCCATCTTTGAATTTGCATTTTTGGCTACACGTCTCCCTGTTACTTGTTTTCCTTAACACACTTTCATCAGAAATCTACCACAAAAATTTTTTTAAAGTTTTTTTTTTTTTTTAAACAGGAAATGAATGAGAGAAAAACATCCGTACATTCATGTTTGTCTGTGTTATGTCATACAAAGGTTTTGTTTGCCTTGCAGTAATATTTTGGCAGTCACTGCTAGTACAGTAAGACACAAAAGCTACATGTCAAAAAGGACCTCTGTTTCTTTCTTTATGAGATGGTCACATTATGGGCTTAAAAAAACAAACAAAAAACAAAAAACACTTATGCCCAAGACTATAAAAACTGGGAAATATGTCATTTTAAAGAAGATTTAAAGATTAAAACTCCATTAGGGTTTACTTGCTTCAGATTTGAGGACTATAGTAGTAAGCTGTCTTCTAGAATTTATGGATGGTGTCTCGTATAAAGAAACTTCACTGCAGGCAGGTAGCTAGTAGAAAAGGCAGGTGCAACTAAATTTGAAACAAAACGTATTTGAATTTCTGACGCCCCTTTCAGACATGCACTCTTTTCCATTACGCGTCCTTTGTAGACCATCATCTATATGTTGTAGTAGTGTACTGTCACCAAGGTGACGGTGTCAAAAACGTGTAGACCAACCAGTACAGTGGGATATTCTAAACACTCTAATCATGTGTTTGCACTGTTATTGGTCCTTTATCTTAGCCCCACTGACTGTATAGGTGACTGACAA
Organism: Pelvicachromis taeniatus; assembly: GCA_015108175.1. Lineage (NCBI taxonomy): Eukaryota > Metazoa > Chordata > Actinopteri > Cichliformes > Cichlidae > Pelvicachromis > Pelvicachromis taeniatus. Next base: position 62,820 of record VURO01007106.1, read on the forward strand.
CCAGGCTCCACTTCCTCCCACTGTACAACAGTGAAACCACACAATTACGGGACCTGCTAGCTAACACGTAGGGGTCAGGGGCCCTGACCGATACTATAGCCAAGCTACCAGAGGCAGTTGACATGTTTTGGCTTCTTGGTAACCTAGAAGATCATCCATATTTTCTACAGTCATGGCGAAACCCCTGCCAAACAGAACAAAGAAGTCATAATAGTCAATGAACTTCTTTGTCATGATGCAAATCCAAATGGTAAAAACAACGGTCTGTCCTTCTCATGCTGCCCCAGCCCTCTTCTATGCGGTGAACTCCACCATCATTCTTTCCTGTTCAAACAAACTTTTCAAACAATCAGCATTCCCACCACACATGGCTGGATACCCATAGTCCTTCAGTTTGCATAGCCAAAGACCTACACAAATGTTCACCAGCGTGGGACCACATTAACAACACCTGAATGTGTCAGGTTCATGTATAAATCTATACATACTGTATTACTAGACTGGACCAAGTAATATTTCACTTTTAAACATACAGGGGGAGGTTAACTAGAGTCATGGCTAGAAACTAAAACAAGACTTTTTCATATATGGCAAATACAGCAGCTGCATCACTAATGAGAGTACGTTTGACTATCATCACATGGATGAGAGATACTTGCTAGTGAAGGTGTATAAAGAAAGCAGAAAAGGCAGGTGCTGATGTACCTGACGCACACAGACATTGTGAAATTGTCCTCACCTTGTACATTATCAAGATCATTAAAGCAAAATGGCAGATGCAATTTAAACGGCAAAGAATTTAGACTTGATTAAGACTTTAGAAGTCTCACTACCTGTATATTTATGTCCTCATTAGGTATGTCGTCTGACTTCTCTTCATTAGCAGTTTCTGAGCTCCTCACTACCACTCTCTGTCACAAATACTTCTGGCTAATGAGAAAGACCACTGACCCTACTTTACGTTAGTTTCCCACTCTCACAAATACACTGTCACTGCGTTCATTACACTCTTTCCAAAATGTTGTACAAACTCCAGAGCATGTCAGTGGCTGCTAATGAGAACAAGTTAGTGCGGCTGCACTCTCAGAAATAAACAAATGATACATTTGATATAACAGTACTCTTTAATCCATGTTCAGATTATCCACACAGCCCTAGGTTATCATGCATTATGCTGCTTTGCTTGCCTTTTATACTTTTTCATTGAATAGTTTTTTAGAGTACCTAACTACAGATGATGGAGGTGATCCCTGAGAAAATTAACCTGAAAAAAAGCTTCAAGTCTCAACTGTCAAGTTACAGGAAGCAATACTGAGGATATGATATCAGATATGATATCAGTATCAAGAGCATAATATTATCAGCCTTTTCTAGCTGATAGTCTCAGTGCCAAGACTGTCTTGTGTTGTGTCCCAAGTGGTGGCTTTCAAAAGATGAAGGCACTGCCTCTGGTCTGTTCAGCCTCTCTCTGTGAGAATGTGACCCTCTGCTGATTAATCTCTTTTTAACTATGTCTGGCTCTGGGCCAGATCCACAGGCCCACGCTCTCTTTCTGCTTTTATTTTAGCATTTCTTTCAGAGCTTGACACTTGCCAGGGAAGGCAGATTGCCCTTTCTTTATTCTTCTCTGAAGTAAAATGTTGCCCTTCAACACAAGGACGTCCTATTCTACTACAAGAGGCGCTTGCATTTAAGAAAAGAAAATGTGATGTTTTTGACATTTAGGTGGATGAACCTCAAAAAACTACTCCACCTCCCCTCTTCCATTTTGTCCTCTCCTTCAAACACGCCTTTTACATCTCCATCCCTCATTCCCCTTCCGCACCCTGCTCTACTGACCGTCTCCGTGGCGGTAATAAGCTGAACACTGCATTACAGTTTCCATTCATCCGTGCCTCTGTGATCTTCCCTGTGTGAATCAGAGTCCTGTGGTGCCTGCTGGCTGTGAAAGCTACAGAGGATAATATCTGCCTGTGGAGGCTGACTGCCGCACTGTACGATATGTTCACCTTAATAACTGTTGTGACTGCCCCAAATGTCACTACACTTCATGGAGGAGATGAAAGCCTCAGTGTGTGCGCCATGGTTACAGTAGTAACTACTTTCATTCACTGGAAAATGGGTAAGAAAATTGCCTGGATGTATGAAGCCCCCCCCCTCCCTTATATATGCTACTTTATAAAAAAACAGCATGGTGCACGGTGGTCAAACTGATGCAGGACAGCAGGATTATCTGTGTGCGTCTGAGTTGATGTGATGAGTTCTGCTCCGGTTGAACCCACAGGGTCGGGATGAAAACACACATACGCGCACAAATACACACACATGGATGTTCCCATAGCCTTTACGAATGGTTAAGCAATATCTTTCACTCTCTCTGGCACTCTCACCCTCTTTCTTCTCTTGTGTCTGACTCTTACTTCCTCACTACGTGTCCTCGTGTTCCTTCATTTCGCCTTTCAACTTGCCCTCGTACACAATGGTGTACTCTAGTTTATTGTAGTGACTATCAATCATATAGTGATTACTTCCCCTCAGTCTTATGTACACCCATCCTGTGTGAAGAGTAAGATTGCTTATTAGAGAAAGGTGCTAGCAAGCGATTGATAACAGTAGGGAATGGACAATGTGTATATTTTATTATATTTCCTACCAAATCTAATGCAACGGAAGTGGGCTAGTAGTAAGTGATGTCAATGTGGGTCAGTTAAACAGATTTTAGGGCTGTAAACTGACACAGAATGCACAATACAGATATTCACAGGGTTGCGGAAGCGGCTAAAAACAAAACAAAACAAGGCAAAAAAACAAAAAAAACAAAACACACACACACACTCAAAAACAAAACCAAAAGGAAATGCAGGGTTTCTGCACTCCAGCAATTTCAGAGTTAAGTTCCAGCTAGATCTAATGAGCAGATTCTCCCACCAGAACAACCAATTAAGGCTTCTCATTAGTGGGTTTGACAGAGCTGCCACTGTTCTGCACATGACAATAAACATGGCACTGATGATTATAGATAAAACTATACACGCAGCGAGGAACCTGACAGGAAAAAACACACCCCAGAAACAGAAACGCTTGCTTCTCGCTTCCCTTTACAGCTTACAAACATTGTCCTTCCTGCCTGCACCAAATGTTTTTACTGAATGTGGACTAAAATACGTTCCACTGCACGTTCCCATTAAAATGTGGCTTTGTGGCTGCTAATCATAAAAGCTTTAAATACTCAAGTGTTATACTTGCCTCTATGTGCGCAACATGTGCTGCTACACAAAACTAACCTAAACACCTGCAAAGCAAAACAACATGCATCACCAAATATGATAATATTCAGGTTTATTTGTGTTGTACTGGGTTGGATTAAATTGTACAGGTGTCCCCTTTTCAATTTGAGAACAGAAACTGCATTTAATTCCAAGAACACAGCTGTCTCATAAGAAAATCTTTGGCTGATACGTAGCTCCAAAAACTCTTCTTGTTAATGTACACTAGCTGTGTGTGTGAGGACTGATTAAGCTCTTTGTTTTCAAACAGAGATACATAGCAGCGAAAACAACATTACAGGAAAATCTACGTTCTGTTCATGATATTAGAATAAACACCCATGCCAAGTCAAATAAGGTGTGGCATCATCAGAGTCCACACAAAGTTTTTTTTTAATGAACAGAAGAAATTCCAGACATGCTAGTTGTTCTGCACGCAACCCACATGACTATGTATCAATATGTTAAAGTGTAATTGGGTCCCCTACTCCAAATTTGAAAAAAAAAAAAAAAAAAAAAAAAATACATAAAAATAAAAT
>VURO01007106.1:73677-88614 GCA_015108175.1 Pelvicachromis taeniatus
AAAAAAATACCCCTGATTCAGTGAAAACCATTTCTCGTTTTTACAGTCAGTGAGTCTTCCCTAAGCTAGATGGTATGCTGTCTATGGACCTCTGTTGCCTGCCGTCTACAAGTTGAAGAGATGTACAGCTTCTATGCTAAACACATGCTAAGACAGCACAATACACACACATTAGGCAAACACACTGAGATGGATTTTACCTGACAAACAGCTGATAGGCGAGGATTGAGCAGACTGTGGACTTCCCTGAATAAGTCTGCTTCTCTTGCTTTATCTTCAACAAATACCTTAACACCGAACAAAAACTTCTTTATCCACTCACACCTATTTGCTGTTATGTAAAGTCAGCCTTTAGCTTCCTCACCCCCTCACCCTGCCTCTTATTGTGTGTGTGTGTGTGTGTGTGGTAACTCTAAACTCCAGGATCAGGTGTCAGTCAAGGAAGGAAGAGCAAGAAAAAAGAAACCTTCGAAAAGACAAACAACTTCATCTACATATTGATAAAGAGCAGGAAGCCATAAATGGAAAGGCACATTGTATGTTAAAATATATATGCATGTTGACAGGAAGTAGCATGGGAATGCAATAAACATATGGAGAGAGCTTTCTCTGCAGAGTAACCCATCATTAGCTTATCAGCAGCAATTAAACACTTGTTTATTTAGAAACTTGTTCTTCAAGTGTCACCAAGCTACAGCCTATAGTTTCAGCTCTGTGCTTGTGCTGGTTTAATCACACAGAGGAAACTTAGCTCACATCTGGGCACAGGTGTGTCACAGCACACCAGCGAAATATATATTTTTGCACTTTGTACTCTGCTTTATTCATCTTAAAGCTGTAGCAACTAATCATTCTGGATAAGTAAGTGGCTAATATAAAATATGAATCTACCAATGAGTTATGATTTAGTATCATATATAAAGCGACCCAGAAGAATATCAGCTACTTTAAATGATCTACAGATGATCGTTAAAGTGATATTTAGCTTTTTGGGGTGAGGGTTAGCCAGCTTGTTATCAAGCTGCTATTTTGTTTTTTAATTTTCACACTTTTAATTTCCTTGTGTCTTTGCATTTTCTCAAGTCACTGTTGTAAATAATGAAGTGTTTTAATGATATGAAGGTACAGTCATTTTATTAATTTTAGTAGAAAAAAGAATATTGTACTCATAAATATACAAACAAATATGCAGCTCGTATTTACATCTTCCAACAAACTCATGCGTTCTTCCTCCTTGTTTCAAGCCTAATTTCTTGAAGTGAAGTCAGAGCTCTAAAACATGAAAGCGTAGATAACTATTCCCCCTATGGTCAGCTTTACTTACTGTCAGCAGATTAAACATGCGACCTAAACAACAATACTTGGCTATAACCTAACATCATGTCAGCTATATTAGACTCGAGTGTCCTATAACTCAAACTTTGCCTCTGATAACATTCTGACATCGCATGAGAGGCAATACACCGAGTCCAACAGTGTTAGGAAAGTTTAGCTGACCCCGGCTAACAGCAGCTGGCAACAGCGCTTAATGACAGAAAAGTTCAGGACATTCCCAACACCTCACCTCAGTATCGCTATCATCAGACAGAAGTGGGCTTCACTGACTCAGCAGCATTTCACAAAGTTTTACAGCCTCCTAAACAGATGGCCTCCTGTGGACACCCGCTGAGGTAAACAGCAGCCTGACGGCCTACACTCACTACAGATGAACAGCGGGAAAGTTTTTGTCCTACAGCAGCGAGAGGTAAAAAAATAAATAAAAGAAATCAGTTTACTGCAAGGTACGATTTTACACAATTCATAAGCTTACAGGCTTACACTGTCTCATTGCATCCTCTTGTGGTACAAAGTGGTATTACACAAAAGTACAGCCTAGTCCTAGTAATGCTACAACTGTTATCTGATCAACAAAATATAGACATTTTGAACATAATGTCATATTGGCTATTTTACATTTTACAGCTTTACTTGATTTTTAAAAGACAGAAATTTACAAAACTGAACGATTATATTTTAAAAAAAAGCAAATGTCGGACTATTGTGCAGTGCCTTGTCATGTCACCTGCATTATCACAATTTTAAATGTTTCATTTACAACCACAATACGTAAAAAGCTGTGGCACTGTGTAAAATGTAAATAAAAATAGAATACAATGATTTGTAAATCTCATAAAGCCATATTTTATTCACAAGAGAACACAGAAAACACATCACCTGGACTCTTCTACTCATCCTTTCACAAAAGGAGCAGATACCAAACCTGCTGATGGGTTAAGGACCCTGTCCAGCTCTCCTAGAGTAACTGCCTGTCTCCTGTAATCTCCTCCATGCTCTTAAGACTATCCTGGGAGACACAGAAAACCTTCTGGCAATGGCACGTATAGATGTGGCATCCTGCAGGAGTTATACCTGTAGAAGCTCTGTAGGATTCAGCTATCACCACATGTGTCTCTGGCCCTAGCCAAATGCAAAACTAGTGATAAAAAAAAAGCAGTCAGGGAAAAAATGTCAGTGGGTTGTGTCATCGTTGCCCCTCTAGTGCACCTGTTGTTAATTTCATTAATACCAAAGCATCTGAAACTGATTAACAATCTCTTTGTGACTTAACTGACCAGATCAATATCTCAGAGGTTTATACTCTGATTAAAAGTGTTCCTTTTTTTCTTCTTTGTTGAGCAGTGTAGATACTCTTTACAGCGTTTGTTCTCAGCGTGCAGTTTACTTACAGACCACTAGAGGGCAGCACCTCCTCTTTTATCACCACTGTCACCTCTGACTTCACGTGGGATAAGAGCAGCTCTTTTAATATTGCTGGCCAAGTTTGAAAACAAAGCAGACCTAAAAGCTTGAAAAACATAGCCATGTTTTGGAAAGGTGACTCTTGTCCTTAACTAAATAAACTTTCAATGCATTTATCAAAAATGACACATCGTTTCCTCAAATGGAAACACGTTGGACTTGTTTGGGTTTTTCATTGTTCTGCACTCTACACAAAGTCACACTTAAGCCTTCCTGGAAAAAATGTGAAGTATTTGGAGAATTTCATACCAGGACAAGACTCTGACTAGGATACGAAACCTGTCTAGCCACAGTTTGATACTGTGACCAATTTTATCCATAAGAGCATTAACATTTTCATAACACCCCCCTGTGATAAGTAAAAACGTTTAAAATTCTTGTACCTGACCTCTGATTGTACTGACTGAAATTTATGCATTGATGAACATCTTACGGAGCTAATCTGGAGCTTTGTGTTCACTTGTTTCAAGCTCAAGGTCAAATTATCGCAAAGAAGTGAAAAACACAGCGCAGCATTTTTCCACCCCGCCCTGCATATTCCGACTAAGGTGACATTAAACTGTAACTGGAAAAACTGGCAACAAACTAATGGGCTATTGAAATACTACAATTACTGAGCGATTATACTGAGTGCTATCTACAGTACATAGTTTTGTAGAGGTGTGTCCGTACTGATGAAATTCACAATCAGAGCAGGACTCCCAATGAAACTGCCAAGCTGTTTGTGATCAGGAACTCAACCCCTGATTAAAAACAACAACAACAAAATAGTCTGAGCGACGCAATATCTCCTCCTGCAGGCCCATCCACATGTGAGTTGTTGTTTAAAGTACAGATACATCTGCACACATAAAGGGTGTTCAGCATAATCAGATATTTCTTAATTATCTGATTTGTTTTTAATGTTTTGGGCAGGTTTTGATGAACTAAACTCTCGTGCTACCTTGGTGCTGTATTGTCCTCTGTGGTTGGAGAATTCATTTTACTGCTCTTGCCTCACCGGCCACATTCAAATCGACAATTTCCAGCACCACTCTTTATCCTGGCATGCAAACGGAGAGTAAACAGATTCACAACAGGCACAGAAACAACTGCGTACATCAAGGCAACTTCATCATCCCGTTTTTAAGGCGTTTCTTTCTGTAGGTTTCTAATAACGCAGCATGCGAGCACATCGAGTACAACATTCATTAGATCAAATGGACAGATGAAGGGTCAGCTTGAGCTGTATGGGTGTTTCTGACTTACGCTGCATGATTACACCTCTTCTCATGGTGTATTCCCGCTTGTGCTCTATTGACAAGTCCCTGCCTTGCCTGCTGGCTATTTTTCCACCTGTTTGGGTGCGACAATTTACATAACTATAGTTATATATCATCACATAACTAGGTTTTCAAAGTTCCAGGCAGTTCCAGGTGACTAATGATTTAATTATTACTGAGAACATACATGTGGATGTGCAGGGCCTTGTGTTTTTACATTTGTATTAATACATTTCAAAGAGGCCACAAAAATGTTAGCACGCCCTGCACAGTTTGCACTTACAAGCATTCTGTGCATCAGCTTTGTGCTTGTAATGCACTTGTGTACTTTGGCAGCTTCATTTGTAATGTGTACAGAATGTGGGGGGGAGGTGCAAATAATTACTCTTGATTACCTGGGTGTTATTTTGAAACAAGTCTCAATCATCTGAGTGTAAAGTTCAGTTTAGTTTATACTCCGCTGCTATACATTGCGCATCTAACAGACAAGATTAGCATTGCCATTTCTGATCACATGCATTTAGGCATGCTGACACGGGGCAGACAAGCTGCAAACTGAGCACCACAGTGGGGATAACAGATGATGTAAATGGCTTTGATTGTACCGGATGGGTTAGTCTGAGTATTTCATGGTAAAAATCCCTCACCGATACCAGAGAGGTCAGAAGGGAAAGGTCTGGCTGCTTCAAATAACCAGTTGTTACAATCGAGGCATGCAGAAGAGCACCTCTGAACAGGCAACGTTTTGAACCTTGAAGCAGATGGACAACTTCAGCAGAAGGCCACACTCTGTCCGTGTGCCTCTCCTGTCCGATGAGTCTTGAAATCTGCTGCAACAAACAGATGGTCAGGTCAGAATTTGGCATAAACAACATTAAAGCATGGATCCATCCTGGCTTGTATCACCAGTTAAGTGTGCTGCTGGTGGTGTAATAGTGTGGGGGATATTTTCTTGGCACACTTAGTACCAACTGAGCATCATTTAAACACCACAGCCTGCCTGAGTATTGTTGCTTTATGACCACAGTGTACACAGCTTCTGATGCTTGCTGTCACTAAGCTCATATTGTACTCAAACGGTTTTCACAGTCCTTCCACAATCACTACACCTCAATCCAGTAGTGAACCTTTGGGATGTGGTGGAATGGGAGCAGTCACTGTGTCACGCCACCATGTCAATATGGATCAAAGTCTCTGAGGTATGCTATAAAAACATTGTTGAATCTTTGCTATGTGAAGAATTAAGGCAGTTCTGAAGGCAGTTACAACCCAGGGTACCTAATAAAAGCCATATTATAATAATAATACACTCTGATCAGGGTAATTCTGTCTGTTTGCAGCTAATATTAGCTAGCATACACATTTCACTAACAATACTGCACAATAATACACTAAACACTTGATTCCTAAATACTGCAGGCAACCTGCTTTGCTTGCGCAGTCATGCACGTCCTTAATCACAGCCAAGCCAAATAAAGCTAATTTGAATTAGATGGAAGAACCTACAAGATAACGACGACAGCCGCGGAGTTGGCGGTATCTCACTTTTAACTCTAACCCACCGCTACTGCTACTTTTAATTAACTTTCAGCACGCGCGCTTGTGCGTGTTTATTCGAGGGTTTCCCCGCCGTAGTGCACGTGCGTCCACAAAGCGAGAGAACACAGCTCGCGCTCGGCTTTTCAGTTTTTAGCCCTGCTGTGAACCGAGAGAGAGAGAGAAAGAGAGAGAGAGAGAGAGAGAGAGGGGAGAGGGAGATACTCCGTGGTTGCTTCCGGCTTCAAGCACTCAGACAAACAGCGCTTTACTACGAGCAGCGAGGTGTCGAGCAACACATGACAACAGAAACCTCACCAGAAAGTGCTTATCCTGAGAGCAAAGCCGTGACGGGAATTCAGCTGGACCGACTCTGAAGTGCTTTAAAGTCTTCTTCACCAACAACCAGATGCTCACAGAAGAAAGGGGCATTTAGAAGTTTTTTTCTTCTGTTGGAGAGGGGTTTTAAAAATTGTATATATTTTTTTTTTTTTGCTGAAAAGGCGTTTGCGTCGAAGTTGGGGGGAAAAAAAGTCAACCCGCACGAGACAGGAGTAGAGACTAGTGTTGCCTTTGTGTGTTTGCTGTTGAGAGTGTCACACTCGGAGACAGCGGAGACTCATCATCGAGATATTGCTGCTGGTGATGACCGTAATATCACAGACTGATTAAAGTGTCCCCCAGCAGCTGTGGAGAGGACGGGGCCGAGGTAAGATAACACCGTGACCTCCATCACAACAGCACCGTGGCTGGATGTAGCTTTATTACAGCTTAATACCAGCGCCTCGGTATGAAGCGGTAGCATCCTCTTTGGTGGGCTGAGAGGCCAAGCCAACGTGGGGAAGCTTGCTTAGGGCTTATTTCTTTGCCCTTATTTATGTTTTATGCAGCGTCGTGCAGGCTGAAGTTGAGTTTTCAAATATGGAGTTTTAGAACATTTTGTGGGAGCTGAAATGAGCCCACTTATCAAAGCTGAATCACTGCAAATACCTTATCTAATCGGTTTGGACTAGCCTCCAAGAGGTTTTTCAGAAACACAGCCACTAACTTTAAATGTGGTTAAAGTCAATTTTTTTTTTTTTAAATAAACACATTTCTACAGTTTTTATAAACACATTTCTGTGCCTTAGGTCAACTTTTAAATTTCACTAACTTTTGCTTTTTGGACATTTTTTTAATTTCACTTTAGTTTAACTTAGGAAATAATTGTATCAACTTGTACGTAGATCCATAATTGGAGCAGCTATATAACCCAATAGATTGTATAATAGCAGATATTGTGAGGTCAATAATAGCATTAGATTAAACACTTTATTTCATTATTGATTAATCTGTCTGCCTTCATTTGCTTGGTATAGATAATGTCAGATTGTTTTGTCCCACCCAAGAGTCCAAAATCCCATATAGTCACTTATCTTTGATGTGTAACAGTCAAATAGCAAATCAGCATACTGGAGAAGCTAGTAGCAAAAATGTTAAGATTTTTTTTTGTATTTTAAGAAATACCAAATTTTTAGAATCATTGCTGATCACTGTAGCTCTGTTTATTTATAATTTATCCGACTCAAGCTCTTTGAAAGCCAGATACTGAGCTTTGCGTGTTCCATCTGCTAGGAGTGTGTGATATGGACACTCTCATCTATCGTGATATGTGCAGTTTTATTTAGAAAACTCATCTCTCTGTTGATGCATTGTAAAGAGAAGCTGCTTATGTGCTGCTTAATCCTTTTAAACCAGTCACATAAACATTCAAAGTCACTATAAACTGTAGAAGTGTAACATTGGCCAGAATATCCTAATGCACAAAGAAAGGTTTTAAAAAGGGTAAACACTGCAAAGCTCACAGAGAAACAGATGTCACTGTAATGTATCATCTTTTTACCTTTGTTAACCCCATCCTTATAATATCGGCTTGTAAATTCCAAGGAGCATTCATCATCATCGCCATCATTATCATCTATCATCATTTTTTCCCATCAGCTGCTTTTTTATTAGTGTATTGCATGTAGGTTTATTGCCCACTTGTGTAGGCAAGCGAACTGTTTGAATGCTCGCACAGTCCCACTCAGTGTCTGTGTGTGTGAGACATTAGGCTGTGCTAAAGCCCTGACAACACTCTGAAGTGGTTTAAGTGCAGTAATGCGAGTGTGTTGACAACGGAGTTTGTTTAAAGAAATAAAGTATGTTGTAGAGTAGCTGTCAGATTCATTTCTCTTCTGTTGAATGTTGTCTTTCAGGTAATGCCCTGCCCCTTTATTTATGCCATCGTGGCACAATAGATGCATTTTGCGTTATAAACAATCTGACTGATCTCGTTTGAAGCACCTTGATCCACTTTATGGAGCAGTCAATCAGATGTTTAAGACTTTTTAATTTCTCTCTTACTAATAATCTAAATTTAGATGATTCAAGCAGGGCAACGAACCCCACGAAGTAAAAACGCAAAACATTTTGAGCTGTCCTAAGATGGAGATAAGTTTTTGGGTTTCAGCTACACATGTGCATGTGTGAAAATGGTTCCTGGTGCCCAGTGCCTTTTCATTACTCACTCCGGGCCATTTCACGGAAAGCAAATCCACTACTTCTGCATGAGAGGTTCAGAATAGACAACCAAAATAGCCTGTGAACACCTCTCTTTCCTCCCTTTCTCTTCCTTCTTTCATCCATGCATGCACTGTCTCCCTCTCAGACGTCCCTCATCCTCTGTGGGCCTCTGTGTTAAAGCACAGACAAGCGATTAAACAGTGTGAAAAAGTAGGAGTGGTGGTTTTGTGAAGTACTCGAGAGGCGAGACATTCAGATTGTTTTGTGCCTCAATCTAACTGCGTCACAACCCAACGAGGAAATCCCACCTGTACCCCCTGGTTCATAAACCGCTGTCTAACTTATCAGGAATCAAAACTCACTCTAGGGTTTTTGGCAACCTGGCAAGAACAGGAATCGTGTTATGCTCGGGAGAAGCCAACTTGACTGAAAAGATTTGAAAAGCTCTAGATTGTTAGAGATACAGGCTTCAACCTGGTATTCTTACCTGCAAACTAGTTGTTTGCAGGTAAGAATACATATACAGCGTGTTTCTGTCTCTTTTAAGCTACGGTATCTGGGCTGCACACATCCCATTTCACTGCTGCAAAAACACTTTCTGCACTCATTCATCAGAGCATTTGAAATTTAAAGTATGATGCTGAATCAAATCGAAACAAAATAGGAGCCAGAGAAATTAGACGTTTATGAAAGCCCTGCGCAGTTGACCACTCCAAATCAAATATTTCTGTTGCACAGTATTTGCATGACTTTTTTTCACTGTGGGACTTGGAACTACAAACTGTTATGCAGCTTAACTGCATGCACTGAGGTGTATGTGAATGAACAATAGATTATATAATAGAAAGCTTGTTCTGTTCTTCAGTTCAACGTTAACTACGATTTAACATACAGAGTTGGCTTTGTCAGAAGACTTTTACATTAAAAGCAGCATAAAGAATTTGTGTACAAACCTTCCATTTATTTTTTTCTGCAAAAAATAACTTAAATAATCAAGAACATTTACGGTTTCTGCAATATTATAATGTTTTTATTATTTTTCAAATTTGGCCAATCAGAGTGCAGGACCAAAACACATGTCAGTGGGTGTGATGCCTGCAAAAAGAGAAGTACTAATCACATTTCTATGTGTCACATCATAATGGGATTCCATAGATTTATTCCATTGGCTGAGCAGAATCAGCAGCAGAATTATGTGTGATACGGATGAGCAATTTCTCTATCAGCTAGTTTAAAATTATGTAATTATTTATAAAGCCTTTTAAAAAGAAGAGGAACTGAACTCTGTGGAAGGCCTTTAATTAATTACTGACAGGTAATAAGGGTGTTTGGATTGTAACACTGACACCATCAATTTCCTCTGTTGTCAGTTGTTCTTTCTGAGTATTTGAAATCCTCTGTTGTTAATTCTGCAGCCTCATTTTAACTGTAATTTCTCACTCTTCCCCCGTTGGCTGCTTTAAATGTCTCCTCAATTCAGCAATTTTTCTGCAGGCCACTCCCCTGAAGGAACGTCATGTCATGTTTAGACTGCCACTAATTTCTCAAACAAGCAGTGTAGTGCTGCAGCACCAAGAAGAGCAAAACAATAGTGTGAGATTGATTGGGAGGAATTTTGGCAGTTGTGACCCTGGTCCTTTTATAACAATGTTGTATACGGTAGCATGGTGTGAAAATAAAATAATAAAGATCACCGCCCTGAAGGATGAGCTCTGGGATCTGGAATGAGCACCATAAAAATCTCTGCATTTACAGAACACTGACAGGCAAATTTGCAAATTTTATCCAGTGACTGAAACTTTTTACCTTTCAGCATTTATCCTTCATTTATCTGTTACACTTTCTCTTTTTTTTTATTTTCCAGTGATGTTTTCATTTTTGGTTTAACAGCATTAGTTTTGTCCATCATACAGTTACTGGTGGAAAATCGGAGGCCCAGTGTTTGTCCTTTTTGGAAAGGCTTATATTAAAAACTGTTTGTTATTTTGATTTTTAGCCATAACAGGGCTTTGACATACTAAAACAAACTTCCTTTGACTTTTTTTTAGCGGTGGGTACAGATTTTCTTGCAGTGTGGAGCTGCTGCTCCTGACTATATGTAGAGGAACAGCTGAAAGCTGATCTCCAGACCTCCCTGCAGCTTCAGGGGAGATTGTCAGATGTGTACCCAGCACTCAAAGCCCCTGGCTTGGCCGCGGGGATGGCAGCCTCTGCCCTGAACCTGAACGGAGCCATGAACAGGTATGGGATTTCTCAAAAGTCGCATTTGCCTTTAACTGTTGAGAGAATACACAGATTTCCTGGAAGGTTTTCACATAGGAAATGTATACTTTAAACATATTTGGCCGCTGATGTAGCCATTGAACCAGACCGACAGGATTTCTTTTTTGTTTGCACTACATTAGAGAGCAATTAATAACATTCATGTGACACATGGACATGCTGCCCATGAATGTCCCCATTATTTCTTTTCATTTCAAGTCTAGGTTTCACTGAAGAGTACTATTAAGTGGTTAATATAATTATAACCTATTGAAGCATGTTTACCTAAACATAAATCCTCTCCTTTTGTCTCTCCACATCACATCTCCACAGTGGTAATCAGTTTCACACCCAGCCAGGCTCCTCTAGTGCCAGCTCTCGAGCCCGAATCACACCAGCTGCCCGACCTGTGCTGCCAGTTCCAGATCGGAGCACCTACTGCCAGTTACTGGGAGGAGGCCTCTGCAGCCCAACAAGTCCCAAGGTAGCCTGTTCATCACATCCACCAAAATCTGAAGAGACAATTTGTGTATTTTCCAACATTTTCTAGTAGATAATCATCTACACAAAAGCACTAGAGCAATAGAAAAACACCTTGAAAACTAATGCCAGTAAGATAGATAATATTGGTATGCAGCTGAGATTTATTTGATTAGTTCACTGAAACTACACTAGCTTTTACCTTGATGCTACAATTTGAACACGTTAACTGCTTAGGCTATTTAATTTGTATATATTGTACGGCTCATATTGTTTTACAGCTCCTGTTAGTAAATTACATCTTGTTTTGTTTTGTATTTTTTCCTTTTAGACAAGCCCTCGTGGCTTGGGTCAAACCTTTATATTCCCTTCTTCACCCTTGCGCTCGCCTAGCCCCACACCTCGCGCTCGCTCCCCCTCGCCGAGAAGCCCGGAGCTCCTAGGAGTCAATGTGGGCCAGCGGGTCCGACGCCTGAGCTCGCCTGGTGGTGAAGATAGAGGGGACGAAGACGACTACGAGGAGAGGGGAGGGGAGACGGGAGGAGGAGAGAAGCGAGAGGAGAGGAGACGCCAAGCGCAGCTGCTGCAGATCCACAGAGAGCTGCAGAACGTTGAGGTGATCAGACATGTGCTTGTTTATAGTGTCCATCCATATTCTCAACATGTTTTTACCGGCTTTTTCTTTATACTTGCTACATTTACCACCATTTCTATTTGCATGCAAAAAAAAAAATGCAGTTGTGCAACAATGCAATGAAATCAAAATCTAGAGGATTTCCTGGTTTTGATTTGCTGGGGCAGTCATGCCAGTGCAAACCATAGCTATTCTTACACGGCTGTAGGTGATGATGGTGTAAAGTAAAAGGTAAACCATGTGCGTTTTCAGCTGTTTCTTTCATGTGTTTTTATGTATGTAGAAGAGCTGTCTGCATGTCATTCAGGAAAACAATTACAGGATTATCATCAGGTTTTCCGGAAAGCAGAGGTTGCAAAACTTAGTGAGATTTACTAAAACAAATACAGCTTTTAATGTAAAATAATCCACTTCCATTTAAGACTTTTATTAGTGTTCATCATCCATAAACTATTAAAAAAAATAAGCACTCTGTAATATGATGAAGCTTGTGAGTTAACTCGACTTGGCTTCTTTAGAGGTAGATGTGTACTGAATAAACAAAAGAGGGACCAGAATTAGATTTCTTTCAGTTTGATTTTGTTATAGATTTTACAAAAGCACTTTTGTTGGTTTGAATTCATCTTGACATTTATGCTCCCTTACCCTCTTTCTCCTTATTCTTCTTATTCTTACTGAGGGGAATGCCAGCATACTTTAGTACTGACTGTGAAACTGCAGACAGTCACACACTGAAGTTGTAGCGTGCCAACGGCCCATTTTTTAAGTAGTCTGTTTAATGCCAGGCAATGGAAAATGTTAGCACCATGGGTCATTCCTGCTGTGGTCTCCTAATATTGGTGGTTTATTATGATATGTGTGTGTGTGTGTATAAAATCCTAAACTATTTAAACCATATATTGAAAACACAAATATGCATCAAAGCATACTTCTCTGCAGTAAGACCAAGAAAATCAAACCCTAGTTTCAATGTTCCCTCTGTGTCTTACAGGTAAGGGGAAAAGTTGGCATTTTTGAGGCCCACATTTCCGGGATCCGTGCCCAGGTACTTAATAGTGAGCTCCAGCGCAGCCCTCGGTCTCCCAGACGAGTGACTCAACAAACCCCTTCTTCTCCCAGCAAAGGAAACACAGCTCTGGATCACTCAATGACCCACCCACAAGAAATTAAAGGCCCCTCTGTTGTCCAAAATGGGAGAGAAAGGGATGAAGAAACAAATGAAGGAGAAAGAAGAGAAGACGGAAAGAATGATGGTGAGAGGGACAGCAGCGGCACTAAATCGAATACAGACAACAAGACACTGATTAAACAAAATGACTGCCTTTCAGAAACAACAAAGCAAACACCCCGTTTAGACGGACTGTTTGATAAAGGCTTTCTTGAGACATTTGATAAAGATCGAATGATAGACTCCGAGAAAAAAGAGGGAGAAGTACTGAGGGACATGGAAACAGAGAGCAAGAAAACGTTGGGAGATGAAAGAGATCTGATGGATCAGAAAGAGGACCTGCTGTGTACTAAAATGCTGCTCCAGCCAGAAGGACACACGTTGGAGGTTAACCCTGAAATGTCCCAGGCTCAAAGCAGCGAGAGCACCCCTTGTTTGCTCGACATGACCGAGCACACCTCAAACCACTCTTCCATCCCTGCCGTCATAGTAACTGACCACGGTTTGGAAAACCAGCCTCAAACTTCTGAAGGCTCCTACTCAGATCTGGGGCGAAGCTGCTCGCCTAGCCCCAGTTCTAGCCCTGTGCCAAACTCCACTCGTTCTCTCAGGAAGATGTCATCGTCCTCTGCCTCCTCAGCCGGTTTCTCCTCTTCGTGGGAGGAGTCGGAGGAGGATATTTCCAGTGATACGGAGAAAGGAGAACAGCTTCTCAACCCTGCATTCCTCAGTTCTCAGCAGAAAGCAGTAAGTGGATTCAAAATCTGAGATTTGATCTTGTTTGTCAATGTATCTTCAACCTGCTGGCTGTTCAGTGGACCTGATTTAATTGGAGTCTTCCAATAGGATTGTTGCATGAAATGCACACAGGAAATGTCAGACATGGGTTCTCTGTGAAAGCTATGGGACAGATAAGAATGCTCTTCCTCTTAAAGAACCAACTTACTAAATGCCATATCACAATTAATACATGTGGCGCCATCATTTTAATGACTTTCCAACCATTTAGAGGCTTGCTGGTTTTGGTTATTTGAAGTATGCTTCAAAGAGCTTGAGTTTCCTAGCTAATGCACCGTAATGGAACAAACATCCATCCATCCATCCATCCATCCATTGTCAGCCGCTTATCCTTTTCAGGGTCGCGGGGGGCGCTGGAGCCTATCCCATGTTGAGTGCTAAAATTGCAGTGTGAACTGTGAACTGATGGTCTGACCACAGAGATCGTCCATTCATGTCGCGCAGCATACAGAAGTTGTGATATTATAAAGCGCAAAAGGAAACCAAAAGACTTGCGTGGCATGTTGTAAGATGGTGTTGTAAGTTTATGGAAGTTATGTTGCTGACCTCACAGTGGAGTACGAGCTTAACTAGCTCATAACCACAGCATTCTTCTATGTCAGGGTCTCACAACCATTCCCGTCAGATGAGCTAAGCTGGAAAGTCTTCACTTTTCTCAATCTACTATATGTAGCTATATTAGTAAGGGATGATGACAAAAAATGAAAAATTTACTGATGATGAGGAAAGGATGCTGCAGGATCTAGGATGATGAACTGTGGACTGACAAACAGCAGCTGGCGGCGTAGTTGTAGCATGCCAAACTATGCAGAAAGCTTTTGTTGACAAATGTAGGAAAAATTTAGTATCCACCCGCCCTCGGTTTCTTACTTTTGTTGAGAGGTAAAAAGTTTGCGATGGCGCTCGCTCGCTCTGCACACCTTTCTTTTAAATGAAATGTGCTCTCAAAGCGCAGATTGTCTTTGAACTTTGCTTTTGAAATGAAGTTGCTGTTAAAGCGTCGTGTGTGGTCAGCTTCACTCCCATCACACTTACAGACGTTTGGGGCCACTTTGGCTTTAGGCTAATTAAAACTTGTTCAGCATCAATTATTGTGGTCAGAGTCAACAATTTCTGATTAGCTCCATTGTTGCTTTCTTCTCTTCACCCTGTTTCTTCCTCCCCCCTCACACACACACGCACGCGCACACACACACACACATGCACGCGCGCGCGCACACACACACACAAACACACAAACACACACACACACAAACACACGCACACAAACACACACACACACACACACACACACACACACACACACACACACACACACACACACTCATACACACACACACACACACACACACACACACTCACACTCACACACACACGCTCACACACACACACACACACACACACACCCACGCACACACACACACACACACACACACACACACACACACACACAC
>VURO01007110.1:7291-24727 GCA_015108175.1 Pelvicachromis taeniatus
CTCGGATCGATGGGGATCGATCGGGTGGGGAAGGGAGCCCTGATTACTGGACCACGTGTTCGGGAGAAAACCGCGGAAAATCGATCATTGCAGCTTTTTAGGGCAGCAGAACAGAACAGACTCCCTCCAGTCTCCACAGCCAGAGCCGAGCCTACTGACGGTGCATCCAGGCACGGCAGACCGCTTCTTTGTCAGCATTTCACATCAAGCTCCACCAGTTTTAGCAAGGCACACACACATCCACGATCACTCTATCCACCATAACTGCGTTATTTCTCGATTAGTCACAACGATCAAATCAAGCCGAATTGTTCACATACATAAATACTTCAAATCCGCACGCAGGTGTGTTATAGCTCAGGCCTGAACAGGTTTTACACGGATTTCCTCTCCTCGGAGCCTGACGGTTTATTTCATGTCACCACACATTTGAAATAAACGTCTAGAGATTTAATACTTCAGATCCGTCTCAGTGAGGAAGATGTTTACTCTTCTGAGTGTTACTGTTCATGTCATGTTCTGCTGCAGCACCAGGTAACCAAGGAGAATTTGTAGTGAGCACTCAGGAACAGTAAGACATCTGGGTGCTCATTTCCAGCTGCTGTTATTAATATAAATGATGCAAGAAAAAAACCCGCTTAATTACCCAAGTCTCAAATTTGACCTTACCAGGAGAAGTCACAGCACAGCTTAAAGATAAGGCCGCTGGTAGCAAGTTTCACACCCGCTAAATTTGTGATTTAAATGGATAAAACTAGACCTGATTTAACCCAGAAATCAGTCTATATCAATCTAAATCAATACTGGATTTTAAATATTGAACATCAGTTTGGAAATCTACAAAAACTCTGCTATTGATATCAGGATAACCCCACCTAAAAACCTGTGAGGTTTAGATATTATTTTAATATAGTTTAACATTTTCTCCCTCAGTAGGCAGGTCGTAGTATAGACTAAATCACATTTTAGTTATTTAAATTTTATCTGATCGTCTCCTCTCTGTCTTCCTGCTTCTCATTCTTTCTTTTGTAGCTTGCGCATGCTCCCGTTTCACACACGGAGAGTAATCTGTTCCCATAATGTGCCCTTTTCAAATAGCCAATTAGAGATCGTGATGCAGGTCTAAACACATTCAGCTTAAGTATCAGGACTTCATCATCACACTGAAACATGATCAAAAACAACCACTTTTAAACTTTTTGGTTCTACACTCTGCTTTTTGTTGTATTTACCTTCGATCTATTATTCCCTAAGTACTATGTTAAATGTATAATGTGTATCTTCTGTATTTTGTGCTCCACTTAAAAGATGTCACATATAACATGTGATTGTTATCTCCCCTCCTCCCTTTATCATTCTTCTCTTCAGCATGTAAACGCAAGGAGGAGGACCGAGGACGGGAGCGGAGCCAGGTGCCAAAGAAGCAGCGACTGGTCTTCACCGACCTGCAGCGTCGCACCTTGGTAGCCATCTTCAGAGAGAACCGCCGGCCCTCCAAAGAGATGCAGATCACCATCTCCCAGCAGCTGGGCCTGGAGCTCTCCACCGTCTCCAACTTCTTCATGAACTCACGCCGCCGTTGTCCAGAGCGCTGGGACGCAGAGGAGCACAGCCTCGGGGCGCACGGACACGTGCACACACCCCACGGAAACAGCAGCAGCAACAACAACAACAACAACAACAATAACGGCGCCTCACCGATCCAACCCGGCACCTCCTCTGCTGTCACCTTCTCCAAGGCCTGACGTTTGCAGGACGGAAGCAGAGAGGATGGAGGTTTCCTTTCCGCTAAGACTCTTGTCTCATTCAATGGAGAGCTACCGAGCGCTGTAGCTTCAGACCACTCATCTGATCCATCTGCTCAGAGTACCGAGGACTCTGTGCAGATGAATCAGACCTTCTCGGTGTTATCTTTTGACCCGAATGCCACTCTTAGGGGCTAACTTGCATTTTCAAAATGTGACTCTTGAAACCAAAGATCCCACAACCACATGTGGCCGTCAGGAAAAAAAAAAAAAAATCAGCCTGAAAAACCAAAGAGCATTCATTTACACTAAACGCGCTGTGGGTGTGCGTGGAAGTGTTGAAAAGAGAGAAAGAGAGAGGGAGGGTTTTTCGTCAGGGAACAAGTAGCTTTAAAGATAGCAGGCCTGGAGCGTCTTCACAAATAATCAGACAGCAGGTGTATCTGCAGGCCTGCGAAAAGCGACACCCGCGTTTCAGTGACACGACGAGACTGATTGAGAGGTGTGCTTATGTGTGACGTGTGTATGACACGGTCTCCGCAGGTCTTCCGTTACCTGTGCGTAACATTCACATCGCCCACAGTGGGGTGTGTTATTATGATTATTACTACTATTCCTCTGCAGCCACTCAGCCCGCTGCACGTCGGAGTAACAGCGCCACCTGCTGTCCAGTCTAACCACACGCCAACCTGTTCTCAGTGCGCTGGCGTTGCTACTCACACAGCTGCAGATTGAACACCCAGAGAACCAAATAGGAGGAGAAATGGTTCAAATACACTCATCAGAACATCCAATGACACACATGCTGAATGTTTGCTTGTTTATATACACTGAGCGGCTGCACGGCCACAGACTGCATAGTCACTTGAAAGGTTATTTTCAGGTTACAAAAAGGAGAACAATCAAACAGGGATGACATGCCACACACATTAAAAAAAAGTGTTGTCCTCAAGTGAAGGGAGAGAGGGAAGGTGGGGTGCGCTCTGTTCTAGCGGCCAAACACAGAGGTCAAATGTCACAATATAGGATCCTGAGTGCCAATGATGTTTGCCTCTTTATGATAATCAGAGAACAGATGCAGCCCACTTAGTCTCCCCCCCCCCCATTCCCCCACTCCCAATGTGCCCTGCAGTGTCTGGTCTGTGTCATTACATACCTACAAATTGTGAGCACTATACTGGCACGTTTGCCTATTTCATACCTCAGAAAAAAAACTAAAAAAAAAGAAAAGGAAAGTAAAACATGATCCACATGAAACACAATGGAAATGGCTGTAAATAATCTTTAATTTCATCTCTCTTTCTCTCTGTCTTATCTATTCTATATTTATCTACTCTCTTAATATGTGTCTTTCTTTCATTTTCTTTAACCCCCTCCCCAACTAATTGATGCGGGTAATAATAGTACCATAGACACATGGTTTCTTTCTCGTGACTATTGTGCTATGTCGTGCTGAAACAATATATAAAGAAGCACCTTGTCGACAAAATGTAAGAAATTAAAGATAAAAATAATGAAACAAAATCAAAACAGACAAATCATCACGTCATAGACTGATCCTATGCACAGACAAGGAAGGGATACCAAACAGAGACAAACTGTGCATATTTGTGAATACCTGTTTGATCGAACAAACGGACTGCGTGGATGTGAAGGACCTTCTTCCTTGATCTTTAAACTTTGACCTCTTTGAAATGGACAGTCACTGCATTCCTCTGCTGATGGTTTTCTTTGGTCACCATATAAATTGCCTGATTTCTTTGTGTGTTTTTATAACATTTTTTCCGTGTGTGTGCGTGTGTGTGTGTGGGCAAAGCCACTTGTTGTGTAGCATCTTCTAGCGGGAGATAATCATATAAGGGAGGAGACACAGACAGGAGGATATAGGGTGCATCAGAGGAGGCAGGAGCATCAGAGGCCCATCATGAGACTGGAAGGTAGCATTTAAGTGGCATTCCTCCATAAACCCATAAACTGGGAGGTGTGGTGCAAGGAAACAGGTTGTTGTCGTGTGGAGGAAAATTGCATTTTTTGTAAAAGTTAAAAACCAAAGCAGAGTGTTGATGAGGGAAACATGTGTGTGTGTGTGTGTGTGTGTGTGTGTGTGTGTGTGTGTGTGTGTGTGTGCGTGTGTGTGTGTATGTGGGGGGGTACCTCACTGAAAATAACCAGACGGTGACTCAGCTGTTAATACCAAAGATAATCCACACCTGCTGTGTTCACACTGGACCTGGGATGTACACACACACATGCAGAGTTGCAGACAGATGCAGATTTGGATGCACGTACTTCCACGGAGCAGTCGTGCTGCATAGCAAACAATCTGTTTGTTATGTGGGAAGAGTTGAGTGCCTTTTTCTTTCAACCAGGGGATGGACTGCTCTGATCGCACACAAATATACACACACATGTTTAAATGAGGGTGTGTGTGTGTGTGTGTATCGGGGAGGGGGTGCAGCACTGGAGGGGTCCTCCTCATGTTAAAGGGCCACTTTTTAAAACTCTGAGCAATTCGTTTCACACGTTGAGGGGAAACGATTGTTTGACGTTTTGTTTTTACACACCGATGAGATCATGTCATCTCACCAAGTCCTCTCTTCATGATACACGTGCACACACACACTCCTCCCAGAGATATTTTTGTGTCATTTGTAATCCGAGAGTCTGTGTGTGTGCGTGTGTGTGTATTTGACTGTTTACAAAGCCCTGCACGCCTGTTCTTTCCTGTCTCTCATTGGCCGCCATTTCAATTTAACTGGTCTGAAAACAGAAAAAACAGAAACAAGCAAACAGAAAAAAACCCTTCCATCTCCTGAAGAAATGTGATGCCCACTGCTGACCCTCCCCCTGCTCCCCCCTCTTCGCTGGTCCCTCTGTCCAGGGTAGCATTTCAACAAGGCAGGCATGTGTAGAGAGTTCATCTTGATATACCTCAAATCTTGACTGTAAAAGTTAATGTAGTGAAACAATAAGGACAATGTTCAGCAATGAGCGTGACATTAAAGTCACAACAAAATGATTGTTCGGGGGGTTTTTATTTATAATTTCTTTGAAGAAGCGTGTGGAGTGTAAGCTGGTGTTTGGTTTGACAGCTTTCCAGTGTTTTTGTCTTTTTTTTTAATCGTGTGTAGATTTGCACGAAGTCCTTTTTTTTGGGACTGAAACAAAGGGTATGACGTTGGGGTAGAAAAGTAAATAAAGAGGCAAGCAATGACATAATACACATGAAACAAAAGAAAAGAAGAAATCAAGATATAAGAACACATCAAAGACAGAATCAGTTCTGTTTTGCAGCATTTTCTTTTTGTTCGTTTGTGTTTGAAAATTGTTTCCTATGTGTGTTAAAGTGATTCACATATTAAAACAAGAAGAAACAACCAAAGCACCTCTGTCATTAAGGAGTGGGATGAGCGATTCTTTTTATGCATGAATCCTATATTAGTGTATATAACCTGCAGGATGAACTGTACTTCTACAGGTGGAGGTGAGGGGGAGAAACTGGGGGGGGGGGGGGGGGGGGGGGGGGGGGGGGGGGGGGGGGGGGAACAAAAAACAAACCAACATACAAAAAAGTCGGGTTTTGGTTTTCAAGTACATTCTTTTTACCCCTGTGTATTTTATGTGCTGTTTGTGTATTTGTATAAAATATGTGTATTTGTATGTCTTTGAGATTCATTACTGTGTCTTTCCCCGTCCTGTTGTAACCTTTCCCTTTGTGTCCAGTAGTCCCTGCACTTCCATCTCTGTATATCTTCATTTCATACCACAGGCGTGAGTGTGAATTTGTGTGTGGAGTTTTTCTGCTTTTATTTTTCTGCGTTTAGTCTAAATTTGATCACCCTGGCTGTTTGTCTGCTGTAGGAGACAGTCGAAGCTGAAACAAACAGACAGCCAGGCAGCTGAAATACGCTTCCTTCCAGTGCTTTAAAATGGCGTCATTAGCTTTTTCCTTCAGTCAGACCTCAGAGCTCTTGAGGCCCCAGTGTCGATGTTCTCTCCCTCTTCCCTTACCAATCAATCAATCAGAGCCAAGTGTCTTTGTGATGGTAGAGACAATCAATTTCAAATAGAACGGAGACAAAAAAAAAAGAAAGATGAAGGGAGAGAGAAAGCGAGTGATGGAGGAGGGCAGAGAAGCTGACTGCACGGGAGAGATGAGAGCAGAGGGGGAGAGATGCTTTCAGTCTGTGTGTGTGTGTGTGTGTGTGTGTGTGTGTGTGTGTGTGTGTGTGTGTGTGTGTGTGTGTGTGTGTGTGTGTGTGTGCTCATGCTGGGATTCCTCATGCCTGGCTTATTGTCTTGAGCCCTGTAAGACAAAGGGTTAAGTAAATGTTTGGGGAAGATAAGGCCACTCACCCTGACAGGCAGCAGGCCCCGCTGCCCAGAGGGATCCAGACCCAAATACATCACACAAACACATTCGTACAGACTTGCTCTCTGTATGCGCTTTCACACATTCTGTTACAATTACCCATCCCTCGTTTTCTCTTTAACACGCACACATTTAT
The DNA here is from genome assembly GCA_015108175.1 of Pelvicachromis taeniatus. NCBI lineage: Eukaryota > Metazoa > Chordata > Actinopteri > Cichliformes > Cichlidae > Pelvicachromis > Pelvicachromis taeniatus. The sequence continues at coordinate 13,545 of VURO01007110.1, forward strand.
ATTGGACTCCTGGAATTACTATTTTCCTTTCAAGCACTAAATCACCCAGTGAGTGTTTGACGTTTGACGTGCAGCGCTGTATAAGCCAGCACCTCCACTTTTGAACTTCATGAAAGTGCTGCATGTCTGGCAAACACAAACCGTTAATTCCTACTTCACTTGTCCCACTGTGAGGGTTTTAGCATTGGCAGAGAGAGCTCAGCCTTGTGTCACAGCTCTCTGAGCAATGTGGCTGTGGTCTTACAGAGAGGAGGAAGATCATCAATTCTGGAGCTTTGATGTCTTGAACACATTATATTTTGTGGAGAGGATTGCCTCAAACAGAAATGCTACTGACCTCCACCCATTCACCCTTTTTTGTTGTTTCAAGTAAATAGAGGTTAAATCTGGTTATCCTTCTGAATTTCATTCTTTTTACTCTAAAAACACTGAAACTATTTTCATGTCAGTATGGTATGGGGGAGGACTTACTGCCCTATAGTCCCTTACTGTTATTTAATAGTGACTCAGGATCTGGAATATTCATTTTAATTCCTGAGCGTGCCATCTTATTGCAACACAATTTCATTTTCAGCTTTATAACACTGCTGCTCATCCTTTCTGCTAATGGTTAATGTTCATGATTATGGCAGTGAAAGACTGTGTGGTGGGAATTTTTTAGTCCTGAAGCATTTTGCTGCAATAGCAAAATGCTTCCTCCCAAGGAGAAGAAGCACTTCCTATTTCAGGGACATTCTCTGTGCATCTTTGTGGAGCAGCATTAACACCGAGGCAGGATAATGAGCCCTGATATTCAGTACCAGTACTGATATTCAGTACCAGTCATAACATTAAAGCTTTGACTAATCTCTGCTGACGTTCACAGCCTTTCCTTCACTGAACATTTAAAGAAGGACTACAGCTGATTTTTAGTAATGACTTAAATCTCCTTTGTTATATAAGCATATTGGAGGAAAATGTCCAACACTATAGGATATGCGTGCAAAAGTCTTGAGCCACCCCTCAGTTTTTTGTATTAAAACAAACATTTATATTAAAATATCTCATGCATTTTAATTTTAGTACATAAATGTATAAACACTACTCAAAAAAACAGAGGAGCACTTTGATAACACATCAGATTTCACTGGGGGAAAAAATCATTTTGAAAATCTATACAGATATAGACTGGGCAATGTGTTAGGAACAAAAGGATGCCACGTCATTTGATGGAAATGTAAATTACCGTATATCTTCTAGTAGTGGGCTGTCTCTTATTGACGCCCGTTTCTAATAAACACCAGGTTTGAAAACATGCTGTCACGACAAATAGACGCCAGTATCCTTTAAGCGCCGGTCTCCAATGACCCACCGCCTCTTCCATGCGCTACTACTCTTTTTGTACCATCTGGGCTACCGCCCTCCTGCAGTAAATCATACGGCAAATACCTTTTTGTGTCAAAAATGCTTTGTCATCAGATGCTATTGAGGAAGGAAGAAAGTCAAAACGTCCATTCCGTCTGAGAAGGGAATTAGAGCGACGTCTCCAACAACCGCCGGTTTCTTTTAAACGCCGTGCCGGATGAATAATTTTTTGAATAAATGCCGGGTCTACTATTGGAAGATATATGGTATCAACATACAGAGGGCACAATTCAAAGACACCCTGAAAATCAAGTGAAAAAATTTTTACATCAGGTTAGTCCGTTTTGCCAAAACTGGACTACAGCAATGTAATCCACCAATTCAAAAGGATGCTCAGTAGTTTGCATCGTGCATGAGTTTGCATGCATTCTTAACAACATAAGGGAATGATCCTAATGACACAACAGGTGGTGTCCTAGGAGATCGCCTCCCAGATCTGGATCAGGGCATCGCTGAACTCCTGGACAGGTGGTCCCAGAAGTGGTCTACTGGATTTAGGTCAGGCAAGCAAGTCTTTTTGACTATAACCTATCTTGGGACACTTTGTCCCATTCTTTGTTTGGCAGATCCAGTGATCCAGAGCGTTTTGAATAAAGTTTATCAACAAGAATGTGTATATTGTTGCATCTATCTTTTCTTTGACGCTGACAGTTTCTGCTGCCAAAGAATATCCCCACCGCATGATGCTGCCGCCACCATGCTTCACTGAAGCGTTGGTATTGGTCAAGTGATGAGTAGAGGGTAGAGATACTTGCCTGGATTCCTCCAGACATGACTCTTGGCATTCAGGCCAAATAGTTCAATCTCTATTTAACCAGACCAGAGAATTTTGTTTCTCATGGTCTTGAGTCCTTCAGGTGCCTTTTGGCAAACTCTAAGTAGGCTGTCATGAGCCTTTTCCTTAGGAGTGGCTTCCCCCTGACCACTCTGCCATATATGCCATTGGTGCACTGCTGCAGAAATGAATGTTCTTCTGGAAGGTTCTGCTTTTCTGTATTTCTCTTGTTCTCACTTTAAGATCTTCTATTACTGATCTGTGCCTCGATGCAATCCTGTCTCTGAAGTCAATAGATAATTCCTTGGACTTCACAGCTTGGTTTGCTCTTACATGCACTGTCAGCTACCACAGTTACCACAGGAAATTGTAGAAACATCTGACAGAGTGGAAATGGAAACTGCCTCAATTTTGAGTGTCATGCAAAAGGCTGTGGATACTGTGGATGTACATGTTATACTTTTTAAAAAATATATAAAGAAATTTCAAGCAAACATTTTTTTCACATTGTCATTATGGGGATATTGTGCACAGACGTTTGAGATGAAAAATTAGGCCATAACATTACAAAATGTGGAAAAGGCGAAGCATTTCTGGATGCATTATATATACACTACATAAAGTTTACAAAAAAGTTATTTAGCTGGGGCACAGAACTTACTTGTTTTTGTAACACAGCAGCCACCAATCTTACTGAACTTGATTTAAAAATTTGAATGACTTCACTTTATTTGAGGACTTACTTTCCTCAAAGCAGTGGTGTGGTTTTGAAAAAATGTGGAAAACCAAAATGATGACATCACTGCCTGCAAGTATGAGCTCCAAAGCCTCAGAATGATGAACTGTCCATTTATTATCATCACACTTTGCTTGGCTTTTAGTGGCTGTCACACTGATGATACAGACCCACTGCAACCACGGAGTGCATTTTGGTATACAGAGAGACGTTTCGTTTTTGTAACAAATTAGCCACTTGAGTAAACAGTTCATTTAAGCCCCACGGCAGAAATATTGAGACGTCAAACAGTTTATGAATCTTCATTCTTTCACTGTGCCCGCAAGAGTGAGAGAACAGAAGCAAAGGGAGGAACTCTTTGTGGAGATCACTGAAAAAGGAGCTGTTTATCAGTTTGAGGAGTGCCTGGATGAAACGGAGTCAAACAGGAATGGCAAATAATTCTGAAGTAATTCTTTGTTTAAACTTACTTGAATTATCAGATGATTTAGTCAAACTTAAATAAGTAGTTGATTATCAAATGCTGTGCAAAGCTGATGTTAAGTTTTTGTCCTGAGATCGCATATTCTGTATGACCAGTCTTATATCATCTGATGTGAATTTTCGCTGTGGCAAAATAGATACATTCTAGTGAAACTAGTGGCAGCAGTGGATTGGCTACAGGGGCAAAGTAATGTGAATTTATCATGCCCTTTCTTAAATTTGGTCAACTTTGGTGATTGGTTGATATTTTACATGGATCAACATTAAGTTGCTTTGACACTGGTGAGTCTCAAGTCAAAATAGACTCTTAATAGAGCGCTATTGTTTGCTGACGGTTCTGAGCTAGATACTGGTGTTTACAACTGTCGAAACTTCTTATAATGTCAGTTTTTTTTATACACGAAACACTGAGTTTGTATTTGGGTCAGGAACACACTCAAAGTGTATAGGTCTAGGCTGCTGGGGGCTCCCATGATATACTGTTTCTTCTTCACTCCCTATGTGCTTATCAATGTGTGTTTTTTTCACAGTGTGTCTTTGTCCTTCAGCTGTGTTCCCCGTGTGTTCCTGTGTTGTCCCTCTGTGTATTTATGTCAGCCTTTCACTCACTTCTTTGTCGTGTCGTTTATGTCACTACCCTAATCCAGCTGTGTGTTTCTTCCTGCCTGAACTCTTAGTTAACGTTCCCAGTTTAGTTTTGTACTTTTCTTGATGCCAGTAAATAAAGCTGCTTTTTGAGTTCCACCCCTGTTTCCGTGAGTCTGCATTTTGGGTCCTATTTCCTGCCTATACACAGCCGTAACATGACAGAAGGCTTTGCTAATGTAACTCATACATAGACACAGGAGGAAGTCACCATTTAAACAGAAATGGCAAATGTCTAACATATGCTATTTATGATACTGTTCAAATTTGGCAATCGAGGCCATAACTACTTGAAAACAGAGTAGAATGCCTTTTTTTTTACTGTGTTTTATCAAGAGCTATCTTTTCTGTTCTGATATGAGCATGTTGTACACAAATGTCATACACATACATTGGGGCGTTTGTAATTACGTCTCCCAACAAACTGATACATCCATGTTACCCCACAGTTGTGAATACAGTGGCCAACACTCATTTCCACCTCCCCCTCATCTCTCCGTCCTGAAATGAAGCGAGGAGTCTAACACATGGAAACATGCATAGACATGCGTATGTGTTCCAGTGTGTTACAGTTATCGCAGTTGTGAGCAGATAAAACATGTTATCTCCAGACAGTTGACATTAAGTCAACTAAACAAGAACAGCTGGTTGGAAGCTAACATTATCCCAGCTAATGTCAGGCTCGAGTGTCCCAAATGTCACACTTTCCCTCTGATAAACAGTTCAATTACATTCTCACAATGAGTGAGTTTATATGTTGAGTGTAACAATGTTAGATCCACGTCAAAGAAAGCAGATAGCAGCAGCTCTCAACAGAAAAGTTCCGACAGAAGTAAAGCTTATGTTGCTGACAAAGCATGTACAAATGCTGGTTCACCAACCACAGCAGTTCATGTGCTTGCCTTGCAAGCAGGTCAGAGTTATATTATGAAGATGTATAAAGAGACTGATACTGAAACGTGACACCAGCCAAGAAGTCTTGGTTGTCCGTCCCAATTATGCAAACCATCTGCACCAATTGACACTGATCTCCCAAAACTATCAGTTCACCTAACAGACAGTATTTCTTTGAGAATATGTGTTCTTGAGACTCCCAAGCCTTCACAACACCAAAGCCAACTCTTTGTTACAATGGACGACAGCAGCAGCAGACAGCTGTATTAAACAATGCCACCCACTCACTGTAGAACTTTTACAGACTCACTCATTAGTGGTCACTGTTTGCTGGAGATTGGGAGTGTGTAGGGGTAATAATAACCTGAAAGGGCCTCCTCTTCTTCTCCTCCTCCTCCTCCTCCTCTGCTTTTTACTTTGCACTCTCTGTATGTCTGTCTCTCCCGCTCTCTCCCTCCCTGCTGGGTTTTATCAGTGGTTCTGGTCAATGTCCTACTGTCATGTCTTGATGTGATTTATGTCACAGGCAGTGATGTTGACTTATCTCCCTACCTCTCCCCTGTTCTCGTCCCCTCCCCCTCTCCACCCTTCTCATCTCCTCCACCCTACAGAGACTTGGCTCCCTCTGTCTCAGCCAGTCTGGCTCCTTTCGCAGAGACTGGGAGGAGATTTTATTTTTCTGTGTGTGTGTGGGGAGGGTGGAAGAAAAATTCCCTCCCAAGCAACCACCTGTCACCTAAATTAGGATCTATATGGGCACTCGGTGCAAGTATATTGTTTTCTGTGTCAAAAATAGGTCAAGTCTGTAGATGACTTTCACGAAGAGAGAAAAAGAAAAACATTCTGAAAGAACATTTGCATATAAATTATATGAACAGTTGGGTGGGTAATCCTTAAATGTTATATATCGGCGATAGTAAATGGACTAGTATTTATCAAAGCACTTTCTTCTACAAATCCCATTCACACTGCTTTTATATACACCTAACAATCTTTATCCAACATCGCTTAAACACACACAGAAACACACACTCTCCGATGGATGCATCGAGGATAACTCCAGACTGGTAGATGATCCGCTCTCTCACCTGATCCACAGCGTGATGTCTTTATATTTCTATACAACTGTACTGTATTCTTTCTTAATTATGTTACATAAAGTATTTTTTCCTTAATCTGTAGCTATATTATGTAGTAGTATGACATTTTTTCTGAAAGTTCACATGAGTCATATGATAAGATTAGTGTTTTTTGTCCTACTGTGTAGTTACTTATGTTTTAGTCTCTGCGTTAAGTTATTGTTCAGTTATGGTTTTACACAAAACGTATATTTAGGAAAGTACGTAGGGTTAAATTCTATATCACAACAATTATTAGGCATAATAATAATTTGTTGCCTAATAATTTGTGCCTGAAAATTTGCAAAATAATTACAATAATTATAATGTGGGGAAAAGAACATTATTTATCTCCAGAAACAATATAAATATAAACAATAGTACTGGTACCATCATTAGCATTTTTACAGCCTGATACAAAGATTGATTTTTTTTTCAACTCAAGGAGAGGTGAGCTTTTACAACTGTTCGTTTTAAACTGAGACCAGGTAAAGCGCTACACCTGCCTGAGATAGAACACACCTTTCAGTCAAAGAAGCCACACCCTTAACTTTAAGCCTTACCACAATGCAAAGCGTTGAGTTCACCTCTTCGGATATTGGACATTCTCATACCATTGGTATGAAAACGATCCTTGGAGGCCAAATGTTTCGTACCAGGCTGCAAACGTGTTTTTTAATGTTGCCCATTTTTATGTTGGAGTCTGTAGGCTCTGACTCATTTTTGCAGTGGCCTCAAGTGGCCATAAAAGAACTGAAGATTTTTGGCACTGACATGTGTGCATTTGTCACGGAGGACGTTGCTGCTTAATGAGATTGTCATATTTCAGTTTCTTCACAGTATATAAATTATTCAGTCCTCTAAATTACTCATGGTGCTGTTTGCATCCGTTTGCACAGCGATCGCTCTTAGCCCAATGGGAATAGGTTGAATGCTGGCTTGCTGAAAAGTAAAGTAGGCTTGAACAGCAAAGGGAGCAACAGCAGACTTTATCACGAAGAGGGAGAAGCACAAAAACATTTATGTCAATGAGTTTTTAAAAAGTACAGACAGGCTTTTGTGAACTACTTTGTATATAACGGCTTTGGCCTTGTTCGCTTGTTAAGCTAAAAGGCAAAAAAAAGTGCAAACATGACCAAGAGTAGCCCACAGAACAGCTGCTTGTGAGACTACCCCCTGGTGACAGTTAACAGTCACAACATCTTAGAAGCGTCTCCGTTTCCTTGACCACGAGGCTGATGAGTTGTGCCCCCATGTAGGCAACACTCTGCATAGCACATAATCATGTGGGTCCCTTAATTCAGTAAACGTCATTGTTGAAAAACTTTTAGCATTACATAGATGTATTATTATTATATAACATTTGATACTATTCAGTAATTTAGTGTTCTGATATTTTGGATTGACTATATTAGTTACCTCCTCAGTACACAGTGCCTTCTCTTTTCCATGTTTGTAGGAAATGAAAGGAAATTAATTCTTTTTTTTTTCTCACACTTGCTATGGTGAACTTCTAGTTCTCTGTTACCTTAAAAACTTTCACGTGTTCTTCTTTTTAAAGTGAGTCTGGCAAAATATGTGGTTAGGATGCTAACAGCAGGTGCAATTGAGTACGGCAGCAGAAACTCATTTAGAAGTTTGTTTGTCAGAAACACTAGAGAAGAGCAGCTGATGCTCACACATGGTTTTAATAAAGTATGAAAACTAATATTCAGTGTTCCATTGTTAATGTTCAACATATCCACTCAGCGTTGACTCTGGTTCCAAATACATTATAATTCGGCTTTTTCACAATAAAAGCTTCCCGGGTTTTCATCAGTTTAACTATTTTACTATGAAATAATAGTAAATATTCCATTAACAGTCATGAATACAGCTGATATGAGTGGATAGCGTGAGCAGTAAAGACTCACTTGTCCTTAGAGAGCCAATCTGAATACAGCAGGCCTCTACCAATAAAACCAACTCATTAGGAGATCATTATTAATGTAGATATATTGCAAACGTTTTGACTATCTTTGATGCATTTCATATGCTTGTGATTTTCAGTCTATATCTGCACGCATGTGTATCCTCTACCATCCACCTTTCCCCATCCTTATGCCTCTCCTTTCTCTGGCCTTTGATGTGCTTTTAAAGTGGCCCATACTCACTCTGCTTTCCCTCTCACTTGACAATTGTTTATTAGATTTGAAATGTTCTTTGAGGGCCATATGTGTCTCTCAATGGCATACTTTAAGAGAGAATAACTGGCTTTGAAACAAAGAGAGTCAAAAGATAGGAAGTGACGGGGAGGCACAAAAAATGAAGAAAACTGTTTATGACTTTTATCTTAGTTCTTCTGTTGAGGTTTGCTAGCTGGAGAGGCATGTTTCTCAGGAAATAGCAAAATGTGCGACACGGAGAGCAGGAGAGGCGAGAATAGAGGGAAAGCAGTGGAAGAGTGTGAAAGAGAGGCGCAGTGATGAAGAGCAGAGGAGGAAAAGAAAGACATACAAGGAGAGAATGAGTGAGAGAGATGCCTGCAGACCACCCAGGTGTTCTGCTCCTCATTGCAGTGAGATGAATGATTTTTGGTTCACTGCCAACTTCAGATTTTATCCTGTGAGTCAGCACATATAGAACCATGACACTACATATGAAAACCTCAATAATACATCAAATCAGATGAATGGCATGCATGTGCTCCTTCATAAAGCTGCATGCTTTCTGTTCATTTTCTTACACTGAATTATGCGATTTCTACAGTAACCTTCAATTTACAATAGCAGAAATCAGCATTTGGCTCCCTGCCACCGTGCCTTATTTTCAGCTATCTGAATGAAATCTTGCAGTTTTATTGTCTTCCATCCCCTTAATTTAATTGTGTAGTTGCAGCTGTTTGCGTAGGAATCAATAAAGCTGACAGTTAATGCCAATGATTCAACTAAAGTATTTATAAGAACTAAGAACTGTTTACACCTGGCGGTGTGTTTGAAATGAATGTGCAGCAAAGCCACTTCTCCTTTGTTTCACAAAGGGTCTGTATTGACTTGGCTGGGGATCTTTATCAGGATACATCCTGGGCGCTGGAAGGTGCCCAAGATGAAAGATTTTTTATAAGGTTTGTCCATAGAAAGACTTTACATCTCATGTGATTTCAGTGTCTCAGGATCCAACGGTGACTTTACCCTGCCACGGCCTCTCTGAGCTCTAGCACTCACTTTCCCTTCTTCTTTATACTTCTCACCTCTTCTTTCTCTTTTGTCCTTTTGGGTTTTCTTAAACCTTTCTATAATGCAGCCTTTCTCTATCCTTCTTCTCTTCCCATTCTTCTTCTCTGCCATCTCTGTGCCTTGGCTGCGGCTGTCTCTTATCGGCTCTCAAAGAGGCTAAGAAAACAGTGCGATGTGGGATCCTTATAGGACTAGATGGTGTAATTGCCTAATTGCTTTTTTTTCCTCCCTTCAAGGGGTTCTGCTTTCTGTCAGCCAGGCAGGAGCCCATAAACACAGCCCAGCTATTCCCAGCATCTCCCTCAATGTCACCGCGTTGTGCCGTGTGATTGGCTTAACTCCGAGTCTGAGCCTATTGCTCATTGGCTTCTCCCAGAATGAATGGCCCCGCTGACAGCCAATGGGGCCAAAGCAGGGTGAGAAGGGTGAGCGAGAGAGTAAACAGCATATTTCTGGAGTCAGGGACACGCAGGGATCTCTTTGTTGGGAATTCCAAGTAATGTTTCTAGTTTGGGTTCCCAGGAAACCTAAAGGTGTTTGGAATTGTAACCGAGTCACACAATGGTTAATCATTAATCCAAACATCTGCAAGGTTTGAACTATTTGCATACAAAATTTGATCTACAAACACATGAGACGATTCATATGGTTTAGGGCATTTTAAGTAAAAATGACTTCTAAACCTTCACAGACAACAGGCAGATTAGAAGCTGTATGGTGGTAGATGAAGGTCATGGCCTAGAAACAGAGCATAAATCAGGGCAAAAGTCTTTGCTTCTCTCCTCCAACGCTCCCACTACTCAAGCACGCTCACTCCATCCAAGGCCAAGCAATCTGTCTGCTGAGGCAGAGAGGGCTGGGTGACAGAGGTGCCTTTTGTATCAAGTGGAAGAAAAATTTGACAAAAGCATGCCGAATATTCTCAAAACCATCCTTTATTCCCCCTCCTTCTGAGCCACTCTTCAGTCCACTTGTCAGCTGCTGTAATAGATGTCCTATATCTCTCTCAGACCCTCTGTCCACTGTCCATCTCTATCAGCTTCAATGAAGATAGATGTGGAGATTGTATATGTTCCAATAGCCATCAATTTCAAACCATTTTATTGACATCAGTGTGCTAGAATGTCCTAAAAATGGCAATACGAAAACATGGAAAACAAAAATAGACTTGGACAGTTCCATTTTATCAGCAGAGCCACACACTAATCCACGGGAGGAAGCATGTAGGCGTCCTGTCATGGAAGCATACAGGAAACAGGCTGGTACAGACAGGAAGTTAGCAGCAACACAACAAGGTTCACACAGTCCTGAAAAATCTCTAAAACAAGTCTAAACTCCTGACACACAAACACTACGTGTACAATACAGATCATACAGGTAGCACTGAATAAACAACGCTGATTTATTAACAGATTTACTTATAGCGTGTACCTCAATATCAGTGCATTGCTAGTGCTAATATCTTTAATGCTGAAAAGTTAAGCTCACAAGGAAGGGTCAAAAACTGCACACAAATCCCCACACACTCCCATCTTGGGTCAAAACGCACAACTACACCCATGAAAAAACGTGAAAATACCAATAAAATAGCTAGCTGCTACACCCATTTAAAGGCTATGTTGCCACCATGGCTTTAAAGTGTAAAGTAAAGGAAACTAATGGTGATGAATAAATAGTGATGTGCATGTGGGTGGGTCTTTATTTAGATAGATAGATAGATAGATAGATAGATAGATAGATAGATAGATAGATAGATAGATAGATAGATAGATAGATAGATAGATAGATAGATAGATAGATAGATAGATAGATAGATAGATAGCAAAAGGTTACCAGCTTGTGTGTGTGTGTGTGTGACATTGGGTCTGACATCATCTCTGAGAGGCAGCTGTGTCTTTGTCTGCTTTAAGGAG
>VURO01007111.1:15111-25588 GCA_015108175.1 Pelvicachromis taeniatus
TATTGAGTGAATTTAGCTTTTGTCACTATCCAGTATCAGGTTCCATCTTCATTCTACACTGCAGGAAGGAATTAAATCTATGGGAATGAAACAAAAAGGAAATGTATTTAATCTTCATGAGATTTTGGCTTTGTCAGAGCTTAGTACCCACAGGCAGCAAACAATGCATTGTGTCTAATATAAAGCTTACAAAATACTATTCATCCCCTATAGACTATGTTTGCAAAAGACTGCGGCAGACTGCACAGTGATCTAATGGTAATCTAATGGAAATCATAGTAATCTAATGGAATACATTTTCTTCTGCAGCGAAGATGAAAGAAATGCATGAAAAGCCCCTGTGATTCAGAGATGTTGCTAAAAGGCACTCAGCACACATACCTCAACGAGAGTTGAGGCAACATCAGTCAAAGTATCAGAAACAGTTCTGACCAACTGGGGGGTGAGGGTGGCATGAAGAAGTTGGCAGGAGGTGGAGGACTGTAAGTGACAGTCTGAGTGAATGGAGCAAATCCTTGAGATCCTTTCTGTGAGCACAGTCAATGTCTATGCAGCTGAGGGTGATCTTTTTTTCCCCCCATTTTGGCAGCTCTGAACAAAGCATGTACGGAAGGTACAGGCCAACTGTGACATTAAAAGTCATTTTCATCGACATCAGTGGGATTTCCATATGGAAACACACTAATCTCAAATTAGAAACTTTCATTACTAATTGTACTGATGCTCATATCTTTTGTTTTTCTCTTACTTAATAAATATTTAGCTTTTTTGTGATGGAAATCACACCAACTTTATTCTGAACCTTAGCCTGTCCCAGGCAACATTGTACAAGAGGTGAAGTCCCTGCTCAGTTACCAGTGAATCATACGGCCAACACAGAGACAGACAATCGATCATCTTGCAGCCATATAAATATTGTAGATACATCCATACATGTCTTGGAAGTACAGGTACGTGGAGCACCTGGAAGAAACGCATTCAAAGTCGAGTCGATTAACACATTTATAAGAACTATCATAATTGGAAAGTGGGCACCCTCTAGAGCCAATAAACATAAACCTTCATATGTCAGTCAGCTGATGACTATGATGTCTGTTGTGCCCATCAGAAACTTTGGGCCACTTCATTAGCAGAGACCAAAAACATACAAGCTAATGAAGATTTGGCTATTTGTTTTCAAAATAATTAGTCGTGTATCAAAGTCCAGTCGTGTTATTTTAGCAAAACTGGAAAAATGCTAGGGTTAGTCAGACTTAGGTGGAAAAAAAGTACCCATACAGTAGCTAAAGCTAATTTCAGTTCCTCCCTTGCTGTAAAAGGTTGCCACAGCAGATGCACCAGTTCCCCTCCTGATTCTCTTCTGGCTGGAATTGCACCAGCAACCTTGCGCTTACCAAACAGATTTGTTAACCACCACATCCGTATCCACACACCACCTCATAGCAATTTCATATTATTCTTCAGAGAAAAGAGTGGGAACTATAGACTGTTTAACAGTGCACTTTCATCAATATGATGAGAATGTATACATTCTTTTTAATTAGCTTGAACAACACTGATGAAGAGGACAAATGCATTCAAGGAGAATGCAAGACTCACTTTTTAACAGAAATCAATTGCTTACATTATCTCTCCACTATACAATTGTACATGTAAAATAACTCATTTTAAGCGATCCAGAGGGTCCCCAACAGTGCTAGACACTCATTTGATGAGCAAATATGAATGAATCAAACAATACATGATCATACTGTAAAAGTCTATATAAGGCAATCGGATCAAACAGAATTGCAGTCTGATACAACATAAGGCAGAGAACACACACACCATCACTTTAGGCACCTATGCATAATTCCTTTAGTATGACTGTGTGAAACTCATTTAGTGGCCCACCTTGCTTTGACAGGGGGTCTCTCATCTCTGCAGCAGAGGTCTTTGGATTTCAAAAGAAATCCGTCTTTATGAAACTTTGCCAAGAATACTGAGTGGATTTTATTTCAACTGAATGTGGTTTGGCACAGGATGAGAGCAGCGACCATGCTGGAGTAGATTCATCACAACTTTTACTAGGTTCATGTAAGGGCCTGTCTCACCTTTACATTTACAGTATTGCCCCTTTCAAAGCTAAAGTCTTTTAATATTTCTGTCAGCTGATGTGGATACGAGAATCCTCCAAATGACATCAATTAGTCAACATATTTGGTTTAAAATGCAGTGCTGGACCTGTGTATTTTGGCAAGTTTAGAATTTAGATAGTTATCATTAAGTGTTTATAGTTACTCCCATCACAAAAGCAAAGTAAGAACTGAAACAGTATTACCGTATATCTTCCACTAGCGGCCTGTCTCTTATTGACGCCAGTTTCTAATAAACGCCGGTTTGAAAACATGTCACGACAAATAGACGCCGGTCTCCAATAGTAGCTGGGCGACCTTCAACCCAGAAGTCCATTCGCGCTGGCTTCTTCTTCTTCTTCTTTTTAAATTTTAATGGCGGTTGGCAAACAACTGAATGGTGCATTATCGCCACCAACTGGTATGGAGTGTGACTGGAAGGTCACTCAAAAAAAAAAAAAAAACTCAAATCCCCTCCTCCCGCGTCTCATCACTCAGCCAGCTGTTTCCAATCAGCCATCATCTACGACCAGCGGCATTTAAGCTGGATGCAGCGACCATCGAAGTGGGATTATTACACTGAACTGGAACTGTCGGCTATCGAACCTGCTAACTGTGATTTTTTTGGTCTTTTACTTCCTCTCAAGGAGAGTCAGCGGAGAGAAGTGCACTCGTGCACTGGGCTACCACAGACACCCGGGAGCAAAGGAGGAGCGCAATTGGGAACTGCATTATTTGTGAACTGTTGGAATACGTTTTGGAGCACTGTAAGTAAACGCACGGTCTTTTCACCTCAGTCTAAAAACCACGCCTCGGTCCTTTTTCCCTCTCACTTCCCTGACAATTACATCTGAGAAGGGAATAAGAGCCGGTCTCCAACAACCGCCGGCTTCTTTTAAACGCCGGGCCAGCCAAATAATTTTTTTAATAAATGCCAGGCATACTAATGGAAGATATACGGTAGTTTAAAATTTTGTTTTTTTGTCAGGGAGCATTTAAATAGTATTTACTCTTCATATTGTCTCAGTACTGGCATACATTATTTTTGTAGGTTGCAGCGTTTTTTGGGCGGTGAACTCTTAGAGCAAAGGTGTGTTTACTATGACCCCTCATCAGCAACCTTTTATGTATTTTGATTGCATTGAGCTCAGTTTTTCTTTGTTATCTTTCAATAAGTGTTAAAACGATTAACTATTTTTTGAAAATACAAAAATGAGAAATTGACATAATTCTGTGCAGCACAAATAAGGTCTGCTCTCTCTTAATTATCTGATGACCCTAAGCTCTTGTTGGTCAGTTAATTCTACAGTTTACGCCTCAAAATCAAGATTTATTTTCTAATCATTTTTTCTTCTTTTTTTTTTGTCATTGTTATCATGTATTCTGTACTGTTTGTTATTTGAAGACAGATTTGAGTCTTGAGGCTGTGACTTATCCTGATGTATTTTAGGATCACCTAATTGGTTAACTTAAATCTGATCACTGAAGCCTGAGTTGAAAGCCAGCCTTTCATTTTTCTTCTTTTTTTAAATAAGCCCAGCTTTTCAGCCAGTTACTTAGACCTCAAAAGCCAGAACAACACAGTAAAAAACAGCTGTCATACAAATTGCATTCCTGCATTTTACAAATATGTACCTTTATAAAGTAAAAAGAAGCAAAGTAGTTCAATATATCAGAATGAGAATCAGGCTCTCTCTGTTGTGTAGGACTACATCAGGGTTCTAAAACATTAAGTAGGTCATGGGCTGCTCCTCTTCCCAGTGGCAGATTGTTTCTGCAGGCACTGGACCAACTGGCCAGGAGGGCACTGTTTAATTTTTCACCGTATTGCAATATTGTATGGTATTAAAATGCATAGAAAAAGGGAAAAGTCATTAATAAAGCATAGTGCAGTTAGTCATACTCACAGAGCTCAGCCATACCCCTGAACACAAACCACACAATTGCACACACAAGAATACATAGACTTTATTTGACTAACATTTAAAGCAAATGTATGTTGATATATTTGGAATAATAATGCTTCATAATTGAATTATGAAGCATTAAAGAATAGAATTTTAATTTGCAATCATATGTTTTAAGTCAAACATTTGAACGACTTTAAACAAATATTGGAAGTTGCTCTCTGCCATTAAAAGAAGTACTCTCTAAAACTGTGCTTTATTCATTGTGTTGGCCTACAAGCTTGCCTGGGTTGGTCTGCTTTGTTTTTCAAGAAGTTACACAGAGTTATTTTAGAAGACTTTAATTTATGCAAAGCCCGTATTTGGTCCCCTGGGGGATGCAGTGACATAGTGCTATAAGTCACATAAGACACTAACAATGGCCACAGGGCTTTGGTCAGCTCTGTTTTTAGATGACTGTTGAATCATTTGAAAAAAGATGTCACTTGTTGGCTATTAAGTGCTTTGCCCCATCCAGCCTCAGGCAATGGCTAGCCAAGATAAATAACCTTCTTGCAATGTTAGCTGAATTCCTTCCTGACTAAACAACTAAGCATGACACTGGCTGCTGCACTGTGTTGTTTTAGCATAGCTTGAGTTTTCTGGTGTCAAAAGAATTGGTTGACGAAAACATTAACATTTTATTACTACTCATGGAGACAATGTCAACAGAGCCCACCGAAGTCTGTATGTCAATTTATACGGCTTAGGAATTGCAGACATCAGCAAAAAAAAAAATATTTATTATAATGTCTTCTCTTATTACACTATCACTTGCAGTGAAATTACAATTTTGCAGACCACAGGGACAACATATTGGATACAATTTCTGCGCTAATGCACATGTTATAAATCTAGCTTACCTATATTTCTGCAAATATTTCTATACATCCATCCATCCATCCATCCATCCATCCATCCAACCAACCAACCAACTAACCAACCAACCAAGGTGTAGTTTTGAGCAGGTTTGAGTGAAATGTCTCTAAAAATGTTGGATGGATTCCTTTGTAATCCCTTAACTTTTCATGTAGCAATCTTCACCAGGTAAAATACAAATTTAATGCATGATTAAATCATTTAAAAACTAATGAAATTCCTCAGACTCTCACTTCTACTTTGTCTTGTGTGTTAGTAAGAAAATATAACGATGCTGAAATCCACATTTATTATGATGAACATAATACAATTATAGACTTTTAACATAACCACTTTTGTGCTCATATTTAGAGTAGTTGTGAGCATGTTAGGAGCATTGTGAGAATGTGATTAGAATGTGGCAACCACATGCAGTGGTTTAAACATTCGCTTGGCATCCGAAAAGGTGCTGCTTCAATTCTAGCTTGTGACACGAATCCCTTTTGGATTGTCTGAAAGAGCATCTGGTATAAAACTCTGCCATAACAAACATGTGGAGATGGCTGCTGTGTTGACCCCTTGTGATAATAATATTAAGCCTTATTTGTCTGACATACATAGATGTTAAATTTCAGAAAAAAAATAACACTTAGAAAGTGAATGTCACATTAATCTTTTGGCGATTATCACAACACAATCAATCCGATTACCCCTGTCCTAGTGGAATGTACTGAATACAGTGAATGAAATTGAATGAAGTGACATCATGTCCCATATTCTCTCAGTGCAAGAAGCTTAAGTTTAGAGATTTGTTACATTCAGTTAGTCATTACTCCGGATATAGACAGAGCTGGTATTTATTTAGATGCACCTACATGCATCAAAATAAAGAGAGCATGACCATGCAGCGTTTAAAGCATGGAAGTACTTACATTATTGTAAGTTTTATTCTGTAAAAAGTGACAAAAACATTGGTGTCCACTTTACACTCTGCGTGAGAAGAAAACTTGTTTCTACAGCGAAAAATTAAACCTCAAATCTGAGCAAGCACCGAGCACGCTGCAACGGGAATGTGACATTCACAGAGAAACCCCCGGATCCATCCTCCGCTGCGGTACCGGGCAAACCTCCGACTGCTCTACTTCTGCTAAACAGGTGAAAATAGATTTAAGAGCAACAGGACTCAGTGCCACTGAATCACTGATTTTATTTTTTACTGTGTTTTACTTGCATCTATTTGAAAGAGTGCAAACACAAAAAGTTATTTCATTTTATTCGCTGGAATATGCAGAAAATAGGTTTAAATGTTCAACACATTTCTTCAAGTCAAAGACCCATTTAATTTATTTTTTGCTTAATGCAATGTGCATAAAATTAAAAGATTAAAAATAATAAAACAACATATTCAGGTTGTTTATCATATTTTTTAAAAGTAACTAAGTAATAAGTAACTAATTACTTTTGAAAATAAGTAATAAGTAATATAGCGGGATTACATTTTGGGAAAGTAATCAGTATTTAGTAACTAATTACTATTTTCAAGTTGACCAACACTGGTCACAGTCAATGCTGTAGAAATAAAAAAAAAAAACCAACAACAAAAAACATGTAAGTTTTGACTTTTTGGAATCTCACTGATAATTTCTGTCATGACTCAGAATAGGGCATTATTGTTTGTATTAATATTACTGCATACCATAACTACATTGGTTTGTGAGACTAAAGACTAAAATCTGCTCTAATGGTTTATGTTTGATCCTTTACCCTGGTATAAATGAGAGAGATTACATGATAATTATGCCATTAGTGGGAGGAATAAGCCTTTGTGATCGCGAAAAGAGCCTGTCAGTCAATGTCAGAGCACAGAGACGTTTAGTTAGTAAAAAATGTTTAAAATACCTCAGGTGTTATGTAAGTCACTTCTTTTACTGCCTAGATCTTGACAGTGGAGGCCATGAACAATCTTTTCCCATCAATCTTATTAACACACTGTCAGTACTGTAAATTCCCCCGCCAGGTGACAGAATTATTAAGATGCTGGTTTTAAATGCAGAAAAGAATTGTGCCTTTTTATGAATACCTGTGAGGCGCACTCCTTCAGTTTGCATTATAAAGGCCACGTGGATAGATTGTTTTGCACCAGCTGAACGTCTACCTGTGTACATGTGCCCTATTAAATTTCTGCATTTTATTATTTACTATTTTGTAACACGAATTACAATTTCATGGTCCTGACAATCTTCTTCAATATTTTAAGAAGATTGTACTGTACATAATGTACACGATGTACTCTATAATGACCCAATCTCTGATAGCAACCCCAATATTAGAAGGTGATTATATGGTGACTACAAAGCAGACTGTCAGTATAATTGATAGGTTCGATCAAGATAAATTCTTTTATCACTTTTCTTCCATTATTTGAACTAAATTCTACTAAAATTATGACAGCATAAGAGTGTAGCCAAATAACAGTTGTGTCCACATGTATGAGTGCAATCCTGACATAAAACATTTTGGGGAATGGAAAGTGGACCAGGAAGAATACAGTGTGTTGGTATGCAAGCTTTTAAACACTGTACGTATTATACCATTATTGATGCTGTTATATATGATAAACAATGGATAGATTCCAGATAAATGGTGGAGCAAAATGGTGAAACAAGGTAAATCGCTCAAAAGTTAACTTAGGATGTTTAAACAGTAGAATGCTGTTTCCAGTTTTTACTTTTGATGCTAATCTATCAATTGTTGGGTCTTAATATAATCTCTGTCCACATGTAATCTTGCATTCATTCGTAGCACTGGATTCCAGATGCAAGTGAGTAGGTATTGAATCAGTGTAATGGTAATGTAGTGTGAAATGCACACTTATTTGGGATAGGTCTACTTTGTGTTCCTACTCTGCCAGGCTTGTTCAGAATTAATGCACATTATTGTGTTGCAGGATAATGCTTAGTCAGACAAATGGGATATTGTATTGGTGGTATACCCAATAACTACGAGCCCCAAACAATAGATGCAAATGGCAAAGTATATTGCTACTATTCTTCATACAGTTTTTTCTACATTAAAAAGGCAAAATGATAAACACACTAGTGTGCATCCACCTCTATCGACAACTGTTCCTCTCTGTGGCTTCTATGGAAAATCCAATTTTACACACCATGGCCTTTGTAGATTACTTTCTATTTCCTCAACCCAATTTTTTATAAAGACATTGTGATTTTATTAACCAGTAAATACAGTTCTGTGTCACATAGTATGCATAGACATACATAAAGATCCATCAAATAGAGGCTGAGACGGAGATCCGGCTATTAAATCAGAACAGTTAGTGCAAACCTGTTGTGGCGTACTGTATCTGTTCCACACTCATAACTCCTCACCACTGCCATCACAAGACTCCCCGAAGTGCTTACCAGTAAAATTGTGCCTCATCATTGCATGTGTGGGACATTCAGAAACAAAATGTCCATCATTTATGTCATGTGATGGCTGCAGAATCACAAAGTGGTTTTCTTCAAGTAATTCATGGAAAGAAATGTTTTCTGCATTTCAATAAAACTTAATCATGATCCAGAGAGAGTGAAGGATGACATGATAAATGTGTTCGTTTTTCTGATTGAGAGACCTAAAAATATCCCCCAATGTTTCCTCTATACATTTTTAAAAGTTAATCAGTTTTTACAGTTATTAAAAGTCTTGGGCCTCTTCTGGTCATCTCACATCATTGATTTCAAACCTATTTTGCCTTGTGATCTTTAAAAAAAACATTCTTTGAAACCACTTATAAACCATAATTTAGTAAGGAATCAATTGGTGAATTGGATATTTAGAGAAAGTATCTATTTTACGAGACCAAAAATAGACCCAAAAGTGAGTTCTTTTTTAGATTTGCAGTGAAATGACTAAATTATTCCATAGATGCAGGTCGTGAATAAACAAGCAGCTGTTAGTCAACTGTTTACCTGCTTTCACCTGCTGGAAATGTGTAGTATTCCTCATAGAACTATAATTTTAATTGTGTCAAAATTTTTGGCTAAACAACTGACATTTAAAGTATAATGTACAACTGAATGAAAGTTATTTCTCTTCCAGTATAACTCATCTATTTGGATCAATCCCCCCCTTGGCCTTATAGCCTCTTTTCCTGCCTTCCTCTCAACACAGGATGTGTTTCAAGTGATGAACCGTCCTCCATTAGCCTGGCTCACCTTCCCAAGCAGCCTGACACTGTGAACAGTGATTAAGCATACTTCCCATTGTGTAACATCCTTATTCAGAAAAGGGCCCAAAGCATAACAGCTCCTTTTTGGTGATCATATTTTTCTCAGTAATTACTGTGGCATTTTTGTCTCCTATGAGAGAAAATCATTTTAGCTATTATAAAAATGTTCTTTGTTTAAAAGTAGCCTACCGATTTGTTTCACAGCCATATTGCTGGGATCACAAATGCAAAGATTTACATAAGATTGCTTTATAATTATTTGAAGGGTAATAGTTGCCCAACTCTTAATGGAAAATTTCATCATTATTGTTTGATGTCTATCTTAATTTAATTTTGATTGTTAAACTACATTGAAAATGTCTGCACAAAGTTACCACCCATTTGTGTAGTTCCCATTAGCTCTAGTATGCCTTTTAGACTGTTACTTTGGTGTAAAGATATTACTATATTGCTTGTGTCATTACATTTGAGCTACCATAATAAATATTGTCTTACTTGTAAGCAACAATTTGTCAACATCCAACTTTTTATAATCATTTAAATAATCATAATTCAGAAGGAAAAAATATAGAAATGGAAACATATCCTTTGTTTAATTTTAGAACTACGGACTATGTTGGGAGAATTAGGTCAACGCATGGTACTTTTCTACTTCAGATGTGTTTGCAGTACTGGATATACTATGTTTGGTTTAAGTGAGAGTTCTGCATAAGTAGACCCTGCATCAGAGGGTAACCACTTGCTAATTTTGCTCATATTTTACTCATGTTTGGCCCCACTTTAAAGCCAAACATGGCTTGCCTTTAAAGTGTTGATACATGTGTTTTTGGTGAGTTTTTGAATCTTCTACATTATCAGTGTTTTTCCCCAAAAAAACCAAGTAAATTTCAAAATACATTTTGGATGAATAAACTAGAAATACAAAAAGATACCTGTAGTAGAAAATATGATACAAATTAAAACTCATATCATCACAGGGTTCAATATACATTCCTTTTTCAAAAATAATCAGGGAATTATTTCACAGTTCTGGCTTAAAAGGTTTAAAGACCATTTAATATTGGATCCACACATTTAAGCACTAACAGGTTCTATTGAGTAATATCAAGGATCAAGTTCAGGGCTGATGAACACTGATGGAAAAGTGCTATGAATATAACAAATGAGTGGGTCTCGTTTGTTACAATTTCCTATAATTAGTGAAAAACATTCGAATAAATGAAAAAAGGTTTGCAGAAGCCTGCTTAAGCTGAATCTTTCTACCACAACCATCTCAACATGACATGAATGAATAACCTCCCACCCTCTCTCTATCTGTCTCGCGTACT
>VURO01007113.1:4938-30297 GCA_015108175.1 Pelvicachromis taeniatus
TTTAATATTCTTAGGCAGACATATAAGGAGGAGACATGGCACTCAAATAATCCTGAATAGAAATTAATGAGAGAAGTCTGCCCTGCCCTCAAAGAGGCTATCAATCTGAACACCTAGCTCTAAGCTGTGTGAACCTGCGTGAGCCTGCACATATCTCCCTCCTTGATGTGCTTTGAGCTTTTTCTTGGGTCAGAGTATCCATACCATGTCATTTTTTCAGGGTTCTCAGGTGATCAGATCCAATTTGTAATTTGTAGCTAACTAACTTGCTTTTCAACCTTATTATCTGTCAAAGTGGACAAACTTTGCTCTTTAGTTTTTAGCCCTGACCTTGGAACAAACATCCCTGCAAGGAAGAGAAGGAAAAAAGTTTCTATCTGCTATTAAAATATGGTACTGGTAGAAGCTTTTTCACACACGAAGAACTGGGTCAAGTTTAACATGAACATAAGCGTGGGCAGCCATCAGCTGAAACTGTATCCAAGTACACAAGTGCTTTGAGCTAAATGTTTACATGTTCACACTTATAAAGCAAACAAACGATAGGTGTCACTAACACATAGCTGCTGCTCTCGGAAGCATGTGCCATTAAACTACCTGTAGGTTGCAAGGCAAAACAGAATAAACAGTTTTTCCCTGGGACGCAGTCAAATCATAACTCCCACACAATCTTTAGATGACTGTCCCACTGCTCCGTATGCTCCTCCTCTCAGGGGTCCATTGTGTTTTCTGCTGAATCAACAGGATATCGGCTCTGTATTCTGATTTCCCAGAAGGCCACTGACACTGTTTTGATATTAAGAATCTCGCCATGACATTTTTTGTAAGGAAGCTTTTCTGAATAACCCTGAGTAATGCTTTATTTAGTCATCACTTAGAGCCTCAGTGTATTCTATAAACACAGCAATGCAAATTTAGGCCTGTAAGATTGAGATTTTCATGTTTCTCTTATAAGGTCTAACAACTGTGTCAAGCAGTAGCTAAGTAAGACCTTTTTCACTGCTGTTACTGAATTAGTTGAAATAGCCCCTGTGGCTTTCACAAAGTATATTAAGTTTGCAGAAACCATAAGCTGTGGACCTGTTTTAATTTTACCTATGGTATAAGAGATGTGAGAGTTTTTTATCTTTTTTTTTGTCACACAAGGGTTCCAGAGTCTCGGATGTGCTGAAGACTTTTTATTGTCTGAAGTAATCATCAAAGCGTTTTCTTCTGCAACTGATAACTACATGTATGCCACTAGATTGCAACAGTACTTTTAGTTTATATAAACAAAGTTATTGTGCCAAGTATGCTTTTTGGTGTAGTTTGGATTATGTTCAACACTAATGTTTTCTTTCTATTTCATAAATTATTAAGAGTACACAAGCCAGATAATATGCCTACAAAAGGCACAAACTATAGGTCCAGGACTTTCACACCACTGGTCGCAGTTTTTTTTATTTTATTTATTTTTATGTAGTATTCCTCACATTATACTATAAACTGAAAGTGACACAAATGGATAAGTATAGCACATCAAATGTCCCTTGCCCTGGGACGCATTACTTTAAAATTCTGTTTACGGCCAGTGTTTAAATGAACCAGCTTCAGCTTAGCTTGCTCAAAACCAGTGTTGTATGTACTTCCAAAGTATCTCCAACATAACACTTTGCTGTAAACACATTGCATTTTTTTCAGCAATGCAGTAATGTAACATGTTCCTGTACTAAATTCAGTTATTATTAATAGAAATTGTTGGAGTGATGTTTTTAATTGCATGAAAGAGCAAGAACACGATGGTGTAATATGAAGTGCCTCCAGAACAGAAAAACCTGCATGATATAGATAATATAGCATCAGCTCTTTGCAAGCATCTGTACCAACAGATGGTAAGACAAAGCTAGCGCAATTGCTTTAAAGTCTCTTTGGGTTGGTTTTCAATTTTGCTTTGTGTTGTTGGTTTTGATTGTCTGTGTGTCCTCACATATGCTAACACAGAGTAACTGGTGATTATGCTACTAAGCATTTCAGATCATTTTACATAGTAATGACAAAGTGATGTAATAAATAGTGTAAAAAATTCCTTTTTAAGGCTGCCCCCCCCCCCTCCAGTGCAGATAGAGCTAGTAGTGAGGTAGCCTGCCTCTCTGCTTAGCCTCAGTCATACCAGATAGTTTTGTTCCTGTTTATGTGGGTTTTTTGCTTCTGTCATACGAGTTCTGCATCTGAGTCCATCCTCTGCCTGCCACATGCCCGTTCCTTGACATTTTGAGTCCATTTTAACTATAACAGAATTATGTTATAGAAAAGCATATTAAAAATTCAGTCATCGGATTATTTTTTTTATTTTCAAGAGTAGCTGAGAGCCCTGTGAACTATGGAGGCAGAAAAAAATGGAAAATACGGTGGGATAAGACTGTTTCAAAGCTGACAGACTTTCACCCTGTCACTGGAGATCATACTGAAACTGGTTAACTAAGTGGTTAAGTTGGGAATAAATTTTAAAAATATATTATAGCTTATAGCTGGGCAGCATGGTAGTGGTACGGTGGTTAGCACTGTTGCCTCACAGCAAGAGTTTGCATGTTCTCTCTGTGTTTGCGTGGGTTCTCTCCAGGTCTTCCGGCTTCCTCCCACAGTCCAAAGACATGCACTTAGTGGGGACAGGTTAATTGGAAACTCTAAATTGCCCGTGCAAATGGTTGTCTGTGTATATGTGTTAGCCCTATGACAGACTGGCGACCTGTCCAGGGTGTACCCTGCCTCTCGCCCCCAGCGCCCCCTGCGACCCTGAAAAGGATAAGCGGAAGCGAAAGGATGGATATTATAGCTTATAGTCACACAGGCTTAGACACCTGTCAATTTCCATCTAAGAAAAACCACCATGCCTCATTATGTCCACCTACAATGTGGGATTATCCACATAGTGATAGCAGCAAAATGTTGTAAAGAGTGCTTTAATAACCCTGCTGCTCTGGTCTGAAGGGCACTTCTGTAAAAGAAATGAACATTTCTCACGAGAAAACAAAGAAAGGTACTTAATTTTTTAACTAATCTCAAATCACATATATTCTTTCCCTGGTAATAAGAATTTTTGCCTCAACTTTTTATTACAATCAGATCTGTTATGTTCCTGTAATGATAATATACATATTTATATTATATAAAATGATTAGAATTATTCCTGCATTTATGGTAATTCTGGCCTATTTACTTAGTGTATGTAATTAGGCTTTTAATAAAAAGAATTTTGCCTACCCTGTGGTTTTGTGATTTATGTGAAGCAGCTGTTCGAACACTGCTGTGCTCCTTTGGAAATAATTAATTCTATCTATCTTTGTATTTTCATACCCTTGTCGGAAACAAAGAAGTTTTCCTGCACATGGATCCTTGTTCATTTTGCCCACTGATATCTGTCATTTTAACCACGTTATCCACAAACACATAAATATCACCACCGCAATCACCCTCCTGTGGGTGCTTTAATATCCTGTCCTGTTTTTGTGTACAGCCAGTCCCAAAATAAACAGGGACCCGCTGCTTGTTTGACTCATCTACTGGGAAATAACAAGTTTTGTGGTGGCAGAAAGCTGAGCTGCAATTCAAACACAAGTTGCATGTTTTCTTTTGTCTTTTCTTTGTTTACATACATGTAGATTAAATGCACGTAACCCAGATAAACACATGCACCAAGAAATGTACAATGGCATCACATAAATGCTCTTGTAAGCAAGCAAGAACTATTTCCACATAAAAATACTGCAGGTAGATGAGCACAAAAATGCTTTCTCAATGACAGCAGGGTCGTGTGGGGCTAGTGTTAGACGTAAAGAGAGTTTATTATGCACATAAACATACAGTGTGTGCACAAGTACACACTTCAGCACCTTGAGTCATCAAAGAAGTAATAAGCATCCAAAACACAACAGGAATTGCACTAATCCCCTGTTCTCCATGCTCTATAAATAACTGTTCTGTTCTTTTTAATCTGAGGAAGCAAGCGGGAGCCATGAAAAGAGGCAGGCTCCTCAAAGGATGGAGCCTGCATCACTGGAACGACTGCTCAATTCCTGCATTCTTTCAATTTTTACATAACCACACTATCAATGCTATCCATGTTCAAGTTTTTGGATGTTGTTGCACATGTGAACATTGTGTGCTTTGAACAAAGAGGCATAGGCCATTATCTTAGTTTTAAATGCTAACATTTGAATACCCGATTAATGCTTCAGACCAGATTGGTTTCCTTAACTCAAGTTATGTAGTATTTCCTTTTAGAATTATTCAGTCAAGAGCAAGTCTTGAGCACAAAGTTCTTTTTTTTTTTTTACTTCTCAGTAATAATGTAATTAAAAGCTGCCCATCAATGAAGGTAGCTTGATACAGCACTTATGCAAAAGATGGTTCTTATCTGCTAAAAGTTGTACAGTTGGAAAAAGTTGCAGTTTGCTGGTACTCTTCTTGCTAAAAACATGGTATTATGGTTCAGGTTTGCAATGTTGCATTTGCATTTCTGGAGCAGTATCCTTTCAACACACAAGACCAAAGTGAAGATGTTCGGCCATAATGCGCAGATAATGTTTGGACAAAACACTTCATACCAAATTTCCTTGCACAGTCATTATCGGTGTGATGATCTGGATTTGGTTTTGCAGCCACATGACCAGGGTCTGTTCTCATGAAGTCAACCATGAATTCCTCTATATACCAAAGTATACAGAGGAGTCAAATCTGAGGCCATATGTGGGGCAGCTAGAGTTGGCCAACATTGGGACGTTTAACAGGATAATGATTGCAGGCACAGCAGCAAATCTAAAACAGAGAAAGAATCAGGGTGTTGCAATGGCCGGGTCAAAGTCTGCACCTCAATCTCATTCAAACGCTGTGGCAGCACCATAAAAGAGCTGTGCATGAACAGAAACTGAAAATTTAAATGTACTGAAGTTCTAAATTAACATTGTAGAGTGGACCAAAAGTCATCTCAGGATGTGAGAGACTGAGAAGTCTTATAGAAAGTGATTATTTGAAGTTATTTCTGCTAAAGGCGGTTGTACAATACGAGCTACTGAATCATGGTGTAAGCTGAAAAGTGCACAGGGTCACTGCTGACTAATCGGTGCGTATGTAATAATGAGAGTGGCAGCATGCTGAGAGGAGGACAGACGAGTGAAAAGTCAGATGCTGTGTGAATAGGAAGCAGAACATTATGTTGCACTGTGATATGTAGGACACATGTGCTGCATTATACCACTCCGAGTTGACCTCTTCATTACATGTCCCACCTTCTCTGACAAGCTCCGATCTCCAGAGTGGAAAAGTTTAACTCTTGCGTATAAATTTCCTGTGATGAAAAATCACAAACCGTCACCTATTACTGATGTATCACCATCGAGTGAACCAGAAAGCCAGAACATCCAAAGCAAAAAAAGCATTTTTGTGTATTTTATGTCACACTTGTGTTGTTTTAAACAGACCATAATTAGAAACAAGGTGAATAGAAAAAGCTGTGTCCTCTAAATATGTTACAAACACAAATAGATGCAGGTAATGTAAAATAAAAGATTCTCTAAATCAAGCATAATTGTCTAAAATTTATCAAACTTTTAATGGCTAACATCTATGACACAAACTTTGACAAACTATGAATAACTCAAATGCAGAGACAGTGATTTTTTTATTTATTTTTTTTGCTTTGCACAACATCTATACCAATATGCACAATTCATTCCCGATGAAACCGCCATCCATCGTTCTCTGTCAAAGTGAATGATGTCCACACTGAAGGCTGGGTTGTCCACTTGAACAGGCCCTCTCCTAGGACTTTAACTCCACATGTGATGGAGGCTCTGCTCTGCAGCTGCAGACAGAAAAATTGAGCTTTCAATAAGTTGTTCAAAACATGTACAGTATGTACCAACACAGACACAATTTCTGTTTTAAATGCCCAAATAGAAAATTTGCATATCATCAAAACTGCATATCTATTTTATTAGCAGTCTTTCTCTAATCATGTTTATGTTTTTTGATTTATCACAGCTTTCCTTCCACAGGATGATGCCAAACCTTACTCTAACAACAAGACCCTGGGAAGCTGTGAACACAGCTGTCTTTTGCTGAGGACTAATTCCAGCACACACTTCTTAAAACTACAGCTTAAAATGAAAATTCAGGTTTTTTTTAAATAAGGGAAACAAGATATAGCACATTTTAAACTTGCTGGTTTGAAAAGTGTAGCTCTTGTAAATATTTTTAAACCGATGACAGAACTAAACTTATTGTCTCTGCTTCCAGACTGTATGGGAAACTGTACTGGGAACCTGGGCTTATGGAAAAACATGAAATATGAAAATACAACCAATTTTGTTTGCATAGAGTTAAAGTTGGGGAGTAATGGAATAAATGTACCAGCGTTATGTATTTAAAATACAAAATATGAGTAACTGTATTTCGTTACAGTTACCGTTCAAATAGGTGATAATTAGAATACAGTTACTTTGTTGAAATCCAAGCCAGCTTTATTTATAGAGCACTTTAAAAACAACATGGTTGGCCAAAGTGCTTTCCATTAAAAAACAGTGATAAAAGTTAAAAGCCATACATTAAACAGGCAAAGAGAATTGATTAACAATAAAATAAATGAAAAAATGAATCAGTAAATATTAAAACATGAATAAAATAGACAATAAAAATATTCAATAACTAAAATGAACAAAGTACAGAAGATTAAGAGCAACCAAAAACTGACTGAAACTGACTACAAGCTGACTTTGGTACTACTCCTAAAATGCCTTGAAAAAAAGGTGTTTTTAAAAGGGATTTGAAAATCTCAAGTGTTGGGGCCAGCCTAATAGGGCGGGATAGCTTATTCCATAATTTGGGGGCCACAACAGCTAAAGCTTGGTCCCCACAGTGTTTCAGTATCGACATAGAGACACCAAGGAGTGGCTGGTCAGATGATCTGAGAGATCTTTGTGGAGTGTTTAGGTGTAGAAGGTCTGACGGATAAGTAGGAACCAGGCCATTTAAAACTTTAAAAGCAAACAATAAAAATTTAAAATGAATTCTTAAATGGACGGAAAACCAGTGTAAAGAGGCAAAAACAGGGGTAATGTGCTCGTGTTTGCATGTCCCTGTTAGCAGACAAGCAGCAGCATTCTGGACCATTTGCAAGCATGCTAGTGAGGCCTAATCAATACCAACATAAAGTGCATTACAATTATCAAGGCGAGTGGTCACAAATGCATGTAAAACTCTCTCGAAGTCACAAAAGCAGATGAAAGGTTTGAGTTTAGAGAGCTGCCTCAGCTGAATAATGCTATTTCTCACCACTGTATTAATTTGTTTGTCCGTTTTAAGAGCTGTGTCAATTTTTTACTCCAAGTTTGGTGACAATTGGTTTGACACGGGATGTGAGAGGACCTAAGTCAGCTGGTGGGACACCAGGGCCACTCAGTCCAAATATAATGACCTCAGTCTTGTTTTCATTAAAATTTTAAAAATTCAGAGCCAGCCATGCTCTGACATCCTTAAGACATTCTAAAACAGGGAGTTAGGGTCACTGTATTTCAGAGGTGGGTAAATCTGACAGTCGTCTGCATAAAAATGAAATAAGACATTGTTTTCTTTACTAATAAGGCCAAGGGGAAGTAGATAAATGCAAAAAAGAAAGCGCCTGAGTATGGATCCTTGAGGTACACTGCATGGGAGAGGGCGGAGGATGTATAAAATTTACCAAGTGAGACAGAGAAACTTCTCTCAGATAGGTATTACTTCTCTAAGAGAGTGCCTCTTTTTCGAACATGATTTTCTGGGCGAGAAATTGAGATGTTATGTTCTACGGTGTCAAAAGCTGCTGTGAGATCCAAAAGCACAAGTAAGATGGAGTCCCCAGAGTCAGCAGTTAGTAAAATATCATTAAAAACTCTCAAAAGTGCAGATTCTGTGCTGTGAAGTGCTTTAAAATCTGACTGAAATACCTCAAAAATGTTTTGACTGTTTAAAAAGCCTGCAGCTGTGAAGACACTACTTTTTCTAAACTTTAAGAAACAGAAGGAAGCTTTGAAATTGGTCTAAAATTATATAGCAAAGAGGCATCCAGGCCAGGGCGTTTCAGCAGAGGCTGGACCACTGTCTGTTTAAAAGATACAGGTACATTGCCTAAAGTCAGGCTGCTGTTTATAAGCCTTTGAATATAAAGTCCAATAGTGTCCCAAACTTCTTTAAAAAGGCGAGGGGAAAGGAGATCACTGGGAGAGCCAGACTTGATTTGGATAATAGTTTTCCCCAAATTAGACAGAGACACGTGTTCAAAATGGCTAAAAACTGCCAAAGGCGCAATAATAACAGAAGGATCATAAGAAAGGGGTAAGATATGTGCTGTAATAGTTAAAATCTTGTCAACAAAGAAATTTAAAAAAGCTTTGTCTACAGTTGGAACGGCAGTGTACTTTAAGCTCTGGAATTTTTACTACCATCACCTCTTAATTTAACTGTGATTTAACTGTGATTAATATTTGCAATGGAAATTACACATGACATAAAAAAAATTATGCATGATGTAGTAAATTTCTTTAAGAAAAAAAAGATCATTTAAAAAATATATCTTAAGCACTTTGGCAAAATTCGCTTTTGCGTATCATAATGTCTGATAAGTTTCATACAGTTAAGCAAAATCACTTCATGACAGAAACGCAAGCTTCATCTCTCTTAATAAAAACAGTACACATGTATGCCTGAATAAAAACAAACAGGTGAGATGTTAGAACGCTTTTATTATTTTAGTAGACACTCAAAACTTACAATAGACAACTTTGGATTGGAAGAGAATTGAACAAATATTTAACATATAATCTGACTTAAGAGCGACAGGATTTAGTGCTGCTGAATTTTTGATTTTATTTATTTATTTTTTGCTGTGTTTTACTTGCATCTATTTGAAAGAGTGAGTGTAAACACAAAAAAAATATTTTATTTTAATATGCTAGAATATGCAGAAAATAGGTTTAAACGTTAAACAGATTTCTTTAAGTCAAAGACTGTTGCATATAATTTAATTTTTGCTTGATGCAATGTGCATAAAGTTAAAATATTTATATATCATGTTTAATAAAGCAATTAATTACTTTTGAAAACAAGTAATCAGTAAAGTAATTAGTAAGTAATTACTATTTTCAAGTAACTTGACCAACACTGTTCGTGACAGAACAAATTTGTAGGGTGTAAAGCAATATTGTTATTACGCTAGGTACAACATTTCTTAATTTATCTACACCAGAGGTGGACAGAAACAAACAAAAACAAAATCAGACAAACATGTTTTTTCTTCCTGCACACTAATGCAACATCAGCTGATGTGGTGGAAGGAGATAAAAGGTGGAGCGATCTACAACTTTTCAGAAACAGAAATGTGGATGCTACTTTTATTATTGTTCCACAAAAGGTAAAAAACATGATGGTTAAGTGGAAACTGAGCCCAGAGAGAAACAACTGCATTATTCGGCCAACAGAACTGCTAGCAGAAGCGCACAAACAGTATGGTAACACAAAGCTAGCCAAAAACCCAGAGTGACATTAAAGCTGAATGAATGCTGAAACCAGCACAGCAGCCAGCGCCTCAATTTCTGCAGGTAACAAACTGATGAGCAGTCAGTCTTGCAACTGTAATGAGTAACGAGAAAATAATGTAACGAGTAATGCAATGTCATACTTGCTGCGGCAAGTAATTCAGAAAACAGATGTATGTAATTACTTTAAAAGTCATGTGTAATGTGTAATACATTACTTTTTCTTGAGTAACAACCCCAACACTGCAATCTTGTGTTTAAAACCAAGCCATGATCTTTTTTCTGAACCTCACAAAGTAATTTCTAAATCTAACATCATCTCATTTGTTTTTAATGGCATATTTCTCATTAATAACATATTTTAAAAAGTCATACAAATAATATGTGAAAACCTGCGACAAGCATGACTCAAATCTGGGTTTGAGCCAACTCCCTCCTGCCCCTGAAAGTGGACTGTTGGCCTTGGAAACAAAAAGGAAATTTCTGGCACGGATTCACTTTCTCCCAAGGTGCATGGAGAAGAGCAATAGCCTAAACAAGTTGAAGCTCCAGCAACATTTTCTTACTCGACTTTTCTTGAACACTTGGCACTTTGGCTCTCATCACTGAAACCGGGAAAATGAGAAAGAGGACAGAAAATCATGTGTTTATGTATTTTGACTCAGCAGGGATGATATTAAAAGAAAAAAAAGTCAAGCATCGTTATTTGAAAATCACTTCCAAATACATGAACGGCCTAACTGAATTTTATATAAATACATTTTGGACCTGTTGGTGGAAAGGCAATTTCTACTATGCTGCAGAAAAAGTATAGATTGTAGCATAGAATCAGCAAAGGAAATTTCTGATGTCCAGAATTTTTTTGCCGCATGACCCCAAACCACCTGTTAAGTGTGTTTACATCAGTGCCCAAGCAAAACCTACATCCATAAATGAAAGTATAGAGCTCTACAAATGAACCTCAAGGGTTAAGTAGCCATACAGTCCACTCTGAATACAGTACATAAAGGTCAGATAAAAAAAATATGTCTGATCTACCTGTCTTCATGTCTTGTCTGTTTTTTTTCTCCTTCCTGTATCACTCCTAAATCAACTCTTTCCTGATATTTTCAAAAAGCTGTCACCTTAAGACCAAATGGCTTTGAAGGCAAGTGGTGACTCCATTGATTTTCAGTAGATCTTTCTGCAGCTTGGAGCCTCGAGCTAGCTTTATAGGACTTCATAACATATTTATAAAACTCTGTCAGATTGATTGAAGACCAGAGAGACTGGACTCCATCAATGGAAAGCAGCTCTCAGTCACTTTTCTGGATTATAGCCACAGCAGATGCTGCCTCCAGCTGGAGAAAACCTTGAGATATTTTTTTTGCGCTATTCACCTTCTTAACACGATAAGACTGAAAGAATCTATTACAAATGCATATTAAACACCCATTAAGCACATAGCATTGTTTTAGATTTAGATTTTACTTTAGATATCAGTTAACAATTATTGGGTTATTAAGATTATTTAATGGAAAACTGCACAATTTGATCATATCTTCAGGTTGACCTGAGATACTTTATAAAAAGCATGTAAAGCTAGTATAAAAAGATTATAGCTGGAAATGGTATTATATGCTCTGTTTAAGTGGTTTTGTTGGTTATGACTTAATTAGTTGACCTGAAAAGAAAGCCAAGCAGTCTTTTTTGGTGTCTCCAAGGTTAACTAAAATTCCCTAACAGACAAACACAAATACACAAACTGCACTGTAAAGAAAATACAGAGTAGGGTAATTTCACAGTGAAATCTACCATTTAGGTCAATTACAGCTGATAATTTCATTTTAACCTTTTGTCACCGTGGGTTAACAAATCTTCAAAGAGATATATTGTATGCAAAATCTTAATGGGAATGTTTTCAGAATAAATTAAAAAGTAAGCTTATGATTTTAGTTTCAGCATATGATTTCAGCTGTTAATAAGACCACCAAAACACTAAATGGAATAGAATAGCCATTTATTGTTATTGTACATATACAGTGAAATTATGGGTGCTCCACGCCAACTGTACAGGATTAAAATATAAATAGTAAGAGAGCAGCAATAATTTCACCTGTCAGGGGATGGAGGTCTTTGTAGTTGGTGAGGGCTTGAATGCCTCTCTACACCTAGTGGGGGTTGGCCTATTTGATGCCCCATCCTCAGGTTGGCTCTGGCAGTGCTGTACAGAGAACTGTCAGAGAACTCCACTGAGGTGCCAGGGATCAGTGATGTGTGATACCACTGATTTCCTTTCTGATCCGATACCAAGTAAAATTCAGGGTGGTATCAACGATACTGATCCGATAATGATACTTTGTACAAAAACCTAATGTGTTATTGTATTTCAAATTATATCTTCATAATGTCAAATCCAAAGACATGCACTTAGTGGGGATAGGTTAACTGGAAACTCCAAATTGCCCATAGGAGTGAATGTGAGTGTGAATGGTTGTCTGTGCATCTGTGTTAGCCCTGCGACAGACTGGCGACCTGTCCAGGGTGTACCCCGCCTCTCGCCCCAAGACAGCTGGGATAGGCTCCAGCTCCCCCCGCGACCCTGAAAAGGATAAACGGAAGCGAATGGATGGATCTTCATAATGATTACAGCACATCAGACTACCTGTACTTATTGTTTAATTATGAAGAATTTTCATATAGAAATAAAAAAAACCTGAAGTTGTGTGTTAACTGACGCTATTTGAACACGTATATCTTGTCATTTAACATTTATTTACTTGCCTGGACATTTCAACAAAAACATTCACACTTTCCCTCATTCACAGTAGTGCTGTGCCACACTACAAATTTTAAATACAGGGTATACATTCAATACCAATACTAGTGCAAAATCGATACTATCGATATTTGGATCGATCCGTGGGTTTGTATTGTTGTTTTTGCAGCTGGACACAATTTATGCCAGTTCTGCATCCTTGCTTTTGTTTCCTCTCCCTGCGCTCTGTGTCACTTGCTGTTCTCCACAATAACCCATGTAGCGCCCAGTAGTCTCCCAATCTTGGGTGGGATCCTGTCAGTCTAATCCAAGGCAAAGTCCGGGTTCAGGCAAAGGCCGATGTCTATCAGTTCCTGATGACTGAAAGTGACCAGTCCATTGCAGGAAATGCAATGAAAAGGTATATAAACCACAAAAAGGTGCACAATAGTTTGGAGCGCTGTCTCACTGCACATTTCTGCACACGTCCGTACACGTCGCGATCTTGCTGTACAGTTGTTTTGTGATGTGGCATAAAGTGAACAAGTAACAATTGTACCAATCAAGGTGATAATCTAAGCCCTACATTCTAGGGTATTCTAGCAGATAAGGCCAGAGTCAGACAACCTGGCAACCATGTGTCACTAGAGAAAATGTGCAAGACAAATCACTAGCATATTATTGCAGACACCTGTAGTTTGCATGAACATGTCTACAAACACTGGCCAGCTACTCTGTGAGTTGTAGACAAACTGTAAAAGGTGCAACACAAACTAAAAATGAGAGTTTCAAGCTGTGCATTCAAAGTTGTGCATTTTGAAACATACTGGTTGAAGCACTGAGGCATAACTTTTACCTTTTCCATTTGCTAGCAACCAATGCAATATGTACATGATGTCACATGGGAGAGCTCAATAACCACTAACGCACAAAACTGTTTTTCAAGAGAAGCGCCTCGGCTATGGTTGAGTCCAGAAGCCTTTGAACTATGGGTGTAAATATGTATAAGTCCAGCCAGGCACATCAGGATATGGTTCAGTAATAATATTTTAACCCAAATCACAATCATTCCTTAAACTCCAACCATTTTTTAAGCCTAAACTTCCTCCCCTCAGCCTCAGCTGGTCACAGCAGATAGCTGCCCTGGTTCTGCCACAGGTTTCTTCCTGTTAAAAGAGAGTTCTTCCTTCTCACTGTTATCAAATGCTTGCTTAGGGCCATCTGATTGTTGGGATTCCCTCTGTTTTCTCTGTATTATTGTAGAGTCTGAGTCTTTGTGTCTTTGTAGAGGCAATTACTGTGATTCAGCACTATATAAATAAAATTGAAATCTTGAACTTACATAAACATACTCTAAAATATAATGAGAGCAGATGAGAAAGCAATACTTCCACACATGACACAAGACCTTGTCTGCATGGATGAACGTGCTGTGCCTTATAAGAGGTAATTGTAAGTCACAATGATTTGTGGCTGTAAAAGACGGCTGTTTTTAGGGGAAAAACAGGAGGGAGAATGATATGGCAGTATTGTGGAGAATGGCTTATTATCCTCAGCTGGATAATGAGCCCAAACACACCTCAAGGCTTTGTATTGGCAAGTAATGCTGGGATAACATGAGTACCAAAAGCAGCCTGAGACTGCATACCTACGCCAAATCAAGCAATTCCCTCCACACAATACATGAAACAAGTCATGCAAGTTGTGGAGCTAATCAGGATCCAGATATCCGTTATGATCCTGAATACTTTTCTTGAGAAAATCAAAATGATGTCTCCCAGATTGACTAATAAGTTAATGACTTATGAGCTATAACGCTGTAGAATTTTACAGACAAACAAACTAGACCAGTTACATAACTACCTAGAGGAGGTTAGTTAAGTTAAAAACAAATGTAAAATATATTCACGAGTGGTCTTAAATATATATATAAGATTAATCCTGACAACTTTATCAAACTATGCACATTCATAATGTACATGAAGGTCTTTTGTCCAAGTTTCCAAAAATGAAAGTTACACTCTTGGTTGAACTTATTAGTTCTCCTTATTAGTTCTCCTAAAACGCAGAATCTTAAAAACGGGAACTGTCTCATTTTGAAACAGACAGCAGATGAGTGGATTTCAGTCAGACCTGCCTTTTCAAAATGGATATAGAACATGTTAAAACACTTCCTGCGGAGGATGATGATGATCTAAATTTAATACACTTTTAGGTCACAGCAAACTGCTTAAGCTGTCAGGGAAGTGACAACCAGAACACATATTTAGTATCTGTAGGTGTTTGACAAAAGCTTATTTAAAAGTTCATTTCCTGAACAAACACTTCTGTGGAAAATATATAATTGATGGAAAGAAACAAAGTCCTTAGTGATGAACTTTATATGTATTTGCATTCACAGATATTTTGGGTGAATACATAGCAGCAGTATCCTAATGTGGTATAGATTACGCCAATAGAATATGAGCAAAGAAAAAAGCATAACACAGCATGAAGCTGGACTTTTTTCTCAAATTACGTGAGAAAATGAAAATTATTTGATATCTTATGTAAAATTTTATGGATGCTTTATGGATTGTTTTTTATGTTGTTTCAGATTTATTTACATACCTGTAGATTTGACTCCATTTTAATACTTTTAACTGTCTGGTCTTATTTTACTCTCTGGCACTTTTTACATTTTCAACTCTATAAATGTCTGAAGAATAAATGACTTTATGATAACCAGCATTTTCTTTGTAAGAGTACAGACTGTGAAGAAAAGTCTCCACTGATCAGGCTGAACCAGAATAAAACTACCAAGAGGCTTTACTGCCATCTAGTGGCTGCTACAGTGAGCTACAACACATGAAGGTAGTAAGAATTGGTTCACTCTCAGTCTTGAAATGCAAGCAAACAAACCTTGAGATTTGTGGTTTTATTTTATCCCATTGAATTAAAAGCTGCTGCTTGGCTGGTATTGTTTCCACCTGATAAGTTTCATTAAAAAGTGCTGCTGCAGACACTAACTCAGAAATAATATAAAGGTGTATACAGAGCGCTGTTACATCAGCCATTAGCAGAACAGAAGAATATCTGATTTTAGGTGTTTGGGTTTTTTTTAAGTAAGCTTTGAGAAACTTTTTTTTTCTCCTTGTCTTATACATTGCTCGTTTCATAACAAGTCTTAGGGAAGTTTTGCTCAGCTTTGGCTTCAGTCAATACTCTGACATTGCTGAGAAGTACATGGCTGCTTCAAATCATTACAGATATTTAAGGCACAGTACATCAGAGGTCTGCAAATCCAAGAGCTGATGATTTATAATATTTATAATTTGTCTTTTTTTATTGAAAAGAAGAGGTGACATATGCATATTTAAAAAGTTTATGTCTCCAAACTAAAGACACCAACGTGTCTATATGCGTTTTAAGCCTGCAGTGCTAATTTCAAGTATGAGTGGCTGAGAATTTTACCCTAGTTTTTTTTTTTTCCTTTACATTGTATCCCACAATAAAGCAGAAACTTAAATGCCACATATACAGAAATGGTCTGACCTCTTCCTTCTTGTATCCCTCCCAAAGTTCAAACTAAGCCTATCCCCATGACTACCAACAACAAGTATATTTAACTAGTGTGTGAACATATAATGTGTTCGAAGATGGTTGTGGTTTCATCAGATTATTTTTTTAACTCTCATACTCAGATGGGAAACTGTGATGGCTGCAGCTACAGCCACAGCCACACAATGGTAATATCAGTGTAGAGGCTTACACATAACACTACATTTACATTTTAGACATAGGATTTAATTTACAGGATAATAAAGAATTGGTTTGGTTTAGAATTAATTTACATACTCACATAATACTGTACTCTAAAATAAGTGCGCACATTTTAGTTTACACTGTTATGTATGATTTAATCTCAGTTTTCTGAGTTACCTCAGTTGCTGCTGCTCCAGTCACTTGGTCGACGGGCTAAGAAGCGGAAGAGGGGCGGAGCAAGCTTATACGAAGAACGGCAAATTGGCTCATACCATAACTCTGGATCAAGGGGGGGAATTGGAATTTGTTATATTAGTTTCACTTAGGTTTTTGTGTGTTCTACCCCTTTGTGTTTTTGTGGGCTGATCAGCCAGTATTTAAGTTTCGCCTTTGTCTCGTTTAGGTAGGTCAGTTTGTTTGAGTTATCAGTATTGGTTGTTGGCAACCTTTAAGTAGAGGTTTGTTATTTTGACCTCTTGTATGGGCCTGAGGTTTGAATGTTTCTGTTCAATTTAATCACATTTGTTTTGGGGTTAAATAAAAGAAAAGGTTTTATTATTTTTTTTACTTTAACCAGTGCCTGACTTTCCTTTACTGCTCGGTCCATCACAGGAACTAAGAAAGGTAGCTCAATGCACACAGATTAGGAATTGGAATATAAGAACTCTTCAGCATATAAAGTTTACCTACACTCATCGTGCACATTGCACTTTAAACTGTTCTCTTTCCATGGTGGGATGATTGTACAGCATACATCTTTAATAACTTTAATAAAGTCGGCACACAAGTTTGAATTTCTTTTAAATTTTCTCTAATCTACACACAATCAAAATTGCACCTACATGCTCAAATATTTACATACACATCTACTAATATTTGGTAAAATATTTCTTAGCTTTTTATAGTCATAAACAATCTTGTGGCATAATTCTGGCTGGATATTTGACCACTCTTCATGGCACTGAGGATGTGTACAAATTTTCAATCGGCTTTGGGAGTTCCATTCTAATATTAGCCCATTTTATCAATTTCAAACGACAGTTTTAATATGTGTTTGACATCATTGTCCTGTTGGAACATGCAATTGCATCTAAATTTCAACCATCTAGCTGTTGATTTAAGGTGAAGCTGAATAATTTAGACATAGAAGTCCTTCAGTATTCCATACACTTTGTGGAATGTACCATTACCACTGGCAGCAAAACAACCCCAGAGCATGACGCTACCACCGCCATGCTCGACAGTTGAAAGCTTCACCTTTATCTAGTTCTCTTGTCATTGTGGCCAAATAACTCGATCTTTGC
The DNA here is from genome assembly GCA_015108175.1 of Pelvicachromis taeniatus. Lineage (NCBI taxonomy): Eukaryota > Metazoa > Chordata > Actinopteri > Cichliformes > Cichlidae > Pelvicachromis > Pelvicachromis taeniatus. The sequence continues at coordinate 22,269 of VURO01007113.1, forward strand.
CTTGTGTGACAATGAAACTTTCTCCAGAAGTTATTTGTGTCTAAGTTTCAGCAGTCTAGCAACTAATTAGAGGTGAAGCTTAAGAATTTGGGGGTAGTCCGCCTTCTTCATTATTCCATGCACTCTGTACCAGTAGGCCTGGTAGCAAAACAGCCCTAAAGAATGCTACTGTTGTTGGTGGTAGCATCACTCTTGGTACAGTGTTCTTAGGTTTGAAAGCCTCACCTTTAGAAACAAACCTGCTGTCATTTTGGCCAAATAGCTTAACCTTTGTTTCTTCAGACTGTAAAACTTTTCTCCTGAAGGCATTTTATGGTAATTAAGGACCCCACATCATGCGATTCCTGAGTCCAGTCTCAGGAATTGCATTACCAAGTTGGTAAGGCAATATCTGTAAAACTGATTTAAAAATTGTTACTCTACATTTCCAAGATATCCAGTTACTCCTCCAGAATGATGGTGTTCAGTTCTACCTGCCTTCTCCTGAATAATTAGGTAGTGCATCCAGACAATACCGACAGGCACAAAATCAACACGTCCACACTGCAAATACTCTGAGAAAACACAAATAAAAAGTAGCTGGCAGCAAGACAAACGCAGAAATAGAGGCAGAATGACTGCACACAGAAATCAGCTATGGAACTATAAAGCAACATGTTTGAGTTGACATACAGTTAGTTGGATAGGCTATTGATCTGATTATTGATCGACTGAAGGGTGTGGTCTCCACTGCTTCTGTGCTTTGGGCCAGCCACTCATTATGGGGATATTCGGGAGTAAATTTTTTGTCATGCTGCCAAAAAAGGATATTAGAAAGGGCTCCACTGCTAATATGTAAACTTTATTTATATATTTATATCCCAAATCTGTTTCCAGATGTTTGACTCTAGGCCAACATTCTTGATTCGTTCAACAAATAAAAAGGCATGACCGAAAACCTCAATGACAGTTTAATGTAATTAGGAACTTCAAACAATCAAAGCCTTGTTTCCCAATCTTTTGAAATTATGTGATAATTATGTATAAATCACTAATCTTTCTACCTGCTTTTATTGGAAAAAGTATTAGTTTTATACTTAATGTTTACTGCAGAAACACCAACTACAAAACTTTGCAACAACACTGAAATAAGGCTTTCAAAATTGTCTTTAAATATATATTTTTTAATGTTCTTACATATGATGTTCTCTGTAATATTCTTATATTTTCTGGTTATAATCTTTCATTTATTTTAATGTAAACTCCCAGCCGAGGGTCCAAGATGGAAAGAGGGCTCTGGTTCCTTTGTCGTTCTGATCCTTTCCTGAGGCCAAGGGAACGTGAGATGCAGGAGGGCAGGCAGGTGAGGTTCCAGAGGTTTGTCTTGTTTATGTTGGGATTGCAAGACCGAGCAGACCAGCGTTGGAAAGTCAGGTGAGTAAGCAGGTGAGCTGCAAATCGTGGACCAAGGCCGAGAAGAACTGGAGACAGAGAGACAGCACAACAAGTACAAGGGACAACTAGATGCTACAGTGCAACCATGGGGATCCAGTTTACCTCTGCAGGCTCAAGCTGGTCCTTCAGTGCTGTTCCTTGATTGATGGAGGATAAAAAACAGTTGAGTTTGTAAGAGGCAAGAACCGCCCAGAGGGAAGAGCCCAACTCAACCTGGACCCTCATCCTGGAACATGACATTCTTATAAAACAATATAAGTCAGTTGAAACTTTATGAACTACATTACAAAAGCTGCTGGTTGTCTTTACAACTTTCTGGCTGATTATTTAGTTTTTGCCTCCTCGTTTGGACAAATGGCACTGTAAAAAGAAAAAAATCCATGGGAGTGCTGTTTCCAGCAACTTGCTACTTTCATTTACCTTAGATATCATAATGCATTACACTATGTAGGATAATACAAAACATTTTAATTTACTATATTTTATATTACTATATTGTATTGTCATTTATAATATTATTAAATTAATATTAAATGATTTATATCCATATTCTAAATTATAATGTCTAAACATTATGTATGGTAAAACTTTCAGCAAAGCTGTTAGGAAGATGACAGCATCCTTGGTTCAAACTCATAAATGACAACTGTAGTAAACCTTTACAGGCATATTTAAGATTCCCAGAGATTAATTCCTCCTGACTAAAGTAAGGACTTGAGTTCTCATCTAGCTCCTCAAGCAGGTTCAAATGTTTTTGACAGGCACAAAATTGACTGTAGTTCCCAGACACCCAGTATCCCTTTTTCCTACTTTTCTAATATTTTTAATCTCTCAGCAATAACAGCTCCCAAATTTGGGATCTGAGTGAATATCAATAAAATGTCGGCTAAACTTGCATGAAATGTGATGCAGACATTGATGGATGTCATTCTACGTTAGTTTCCAGCGTTTTTATTTTAGCATTTGAATTCTGTTCTTCCCAGCATGAACTGTATACCATGAGCTTGAGCAGAAAAATAACTGCAAAGCACCAAATTTGTTACATGCAGATATTACAGTTATGCACATCCAAGATGTAGTTGTCAGTGACGATGTCATGTATTGATGATTCACACTCTATGAAACATCAGTTTACTGCTGGCTAATATTGTATTGGTCTCAAGCACTGAGGAACTATTCTGCTGTCAATAAATCTTTTTTCATTAAAAAAACAACACCTTGTATTTTGTTAAGCTGATCAAAGATTATTTCACAATTTATATGCACTTCTTGAACAAGTGAAATGGTCACTATCCAAAATTAAGGACTAAGGTTAAATGTATATAGTATGTAACTCGAATCATTTTTGACTCATATTCTATATTTTTTAAATTTTCTGTAAGCTGATGCTTGCACGAGCCTGTAAACATGTTTATGTCTTCTTTAATGGCTGCTTTAGGCATCTTAACATGGGACTGTGTGTCTTAGTAGTCTGTTGGTCATCCATGGGAGGCTAAAAATTGCCTGTCTACCTGCAGAAAGCACAGTTGTCAGATGGGGGCAGAGTCAAAAATATGTGGTGTCTGCTCACTGGGATACTCTTAGATGTGCTGATGTTGGTCACGGAGAAGAGCAAAGTTACAACGGTTGTTATAATTATTGCATACATGTTCATCAAATAACCCAAGCAGGAAATCATAATCTATCCATCCATCCATCCATCCATTCGCAGCCGCTCATCCTTTTTCAGGGTCGCAGGGGAAATCATAATAATAGAATATAAAAACAATACTAAATATTATATAGAATAGATAGTGGTTATTGCAGATTGATGTATTATGTATTATGTGCAAACTGGTTTTGTAAAGATTTTAACAGATAACTTGAATGGTACCTTTAAGGGGTTAATATCAGATATAATATCAAAGATAAACTGGAATACTAAACCATCGCTGATGTTATTTTTTTCTAAAAGTCTGCAATCATTTTACTTTATTTCCATTACTTGAAAATCAATTACCTCTTGTTTCTACCAATTTTATTGCTTTTCAAATACAATGTTGTTTATTATTATTAATAAAATACAGTGAATTTGTTTTTTAATAGTTCAGTTAAAGTGTATGTTGGACCAAATAATCTTCAGATCCTTTCCATGGTTGTTAACAGAATTCTTCCAAAAACTGAACTATTATTTTTTAAATCAGCTATTCAAATTTTTAGGGATTATTTTGTAAAATAGAATAACTATTACTGTTTTCCCCATCAATATGATTTTTACTGATAGTTACACGCAAATATTTGGTCTTATTTTTAACCAGAATATTGTGAATTGAGGTTTGCTTTTAATCGTCGAATGTCACTTTTTAAAATCTCAACCCGATGTGTCTGAAAAAACTGATACGGCTTAGAAAGATTTGACTGTCTGATCAGAATTGATTAAAAGCAATGTTGTATCATCTGCTAACTGTGAGAAGAATAACCCAATTTGAAGGCATGTGGCTATTAGCAAAACTGCATTTTGTGGAACTTCTGCATTGGTTTCATTTTTCAGTTTCACCTTCCTATTTGGGTTTGATGGGCCATATGTTGATCCTTTGAGACAGTTTGTTGACTGGCGATACAGGTTAAACCATTAATGAGTGAATGAAGAAGATATTACAGATATAGCCTTCATCTTGACGTTTTGTTTTTTATTGTGGATAAAATATATAGTAAAAGTAGGTGAACTGTATACCTGATGATCTACTGTTGTGTGGGTGGTGTACTGAAACAGGACTCCTTGTTATAAAGTATAAATGCTTGAAAATAATAAAAATAAATAAATAAATCAGTGTAACCCACACAGAGCTGTGTCAGCTGACACGATGGCGAACTCAGATACGACAGCAGCAGCCTCATGGAGACAGTTGCCACGGAGACCGACGCACGTCATCCTGTAGCGGTTGCCATGGCCCTCCTGACGTCAAAGCCCCTCGCAAGATGCTTAGGAAACCCCCTGGCGCGGTTGCCGTGGATACTGGCGGGGGGAGGGGTGGGGTTAAGAGGAAGCGGAAGTGTCAGAACAGGCGGAAGTGGTACTGCCCTGAATACCCTGAGCAGCGAGCGGAGGACGGCTTGACAAACTCACATCGTTGAGAGAATAAAATCGGGATTCGTAGTACATCTTAAATGTGAGTTCACCTGCATATTAATCGATTAACGTCTTATAGACAGTGTAAACACAGTCTTTCGTGAAGAGGAGCAGTCCGAGTGGTAGCCCCATTGCCTGCCTCTGCGGCGGAAGGTGCCTATTGTGGTCTGGGGCTGGGGGCGAGGGTTTAGGCCGAGAATGTGGCCGGATAACGAGAAATAATCCATAAAACACATGTGAGGCGGTTGCCTCTGCTCTTTGTGCAGTTATTATACCACTGATCTTTAATTTTGAAGGCCCAGAATGCGATCGATGCTTGCGCGATCCGCGGTCCCGTGAAGGGGGGGGGGGAGAGAAGCGGCACCAAGTTTGGCCATTTTGACAGCTTAGCAACCACAGCCGTCGCGAGAGCTCAGACATTTTAGCAGTCCTCGCTAGCTACATGGCGCCGCGGTTAGCGACAAACTAAACTGCAGACGCTATCTGTCGTAGGACGATCGCAGTATTTGGCCTCATTATTCGCAGAATGGACTGGAAAAGACATCGCGGTTATGGATTGTCTTTAATCGAACTCCGTCATGGCGTAGTGAGACGATATGGAAGCTAACCCACCCTCCATATTCCTTGGGTGTCTCCCCTCAAATGCGACTTAAATTTTAAGATCTTTGGTTTGATTTAGCTCGATTAGGGTAGTGAAGACATTGAACGAATTAAATATTAAACCACGTAGATTTTTTTGGCTACCAGTTTTGGTGTAACCTCGTCGGTGTCCAGACTGAACTGGGTCAGATCCCCTTAGCGGGCTAGGCTAACCATTAAAGCCAGTGAGCAGCCGTGCTGTGACGTTTAGCTTCCATGCTAGCTGGCGGTAATCTAGCTCTCCATCTTAAAATTCCGCAGGGGAATGCGACAAGGAGGGCGTAGCTGTTAGCAGGCCGACTCAGCGCTGTTACCTCAGTATTTGTGCCCCGTGGCCGTTTAAAAAAAACAAAAGAAAATGCCCGTGTGAAAACCTTTTTGTCGAGATTATGGGTTTTACTCGGTTGGGCGTATGTCGGTGCAGAGCTGAAGATGGTGTCCCCCGATTTTTTTTTAATTTATTTTTTTAACGATAATTGTTTAGCTAGGTGGTACGATAACAGCACGGCAAATGCAGAGCGTGTTGGTCGTGTGCCAGACGATTGTAGCTGGGACTCAGTTGGATCAATTTCAAGCCGATATGCAGCTCGCTATGGCGGTAAAGCAATGCGTCATTAATGCGCTTGTAATCGCGACCAGCGGCATTTTACCTAATGCTAAGTGCTAACCTCAGGATGCTAATATGTCATAACACAGCTGTGTGAATTACGATACACGACAGATCTGATAATTAAATTGAGGCGGAGCCCATTTTAGTGATTTTAGGTAATGCAACCCATTACATAATTTCTACCCTTTTGTATATTAAAAAAAATTAATAATCCGTGTTAGGTGGAAGTATCGTTTCTACACAAATTCAAACACCATCACTAAAGTCATTGATTTCATACAATTATGAAGCATGTTTGCAGTTGGTACAGAAATGGTCCTCACACCTTCCTAAACAATAACAAAAAGTGTCCTGTTTTTAAAACTATTTTTAATTAACAGGTTTTAATAAAATGTCTATATCAGAAAATGTGTCCAGTTCCATGACAATCACCACAAAACACAAGTTGTTTTCAGATTACCTTTTTTTATCTTCTTTACAAGCTCAAATGGTTTGAATTTTATCTTATCTACCGCTTGTTTTTTTTTTGTTTTGTTTTGTTTTTTTTAAATCAGTGTTGTTAGAGAGTAAATATTAAACACGAAAGTTGGAAGACATGGACATGAACCTGGGTCAAGGGATATGGTTGCCTGCTCAACCCAGTGAGCAAAACTGGTGTCTTGAATCAAATTTTGATGGATTATGAAGTTGACACTTTATTTTATTAATATGCATTATGTTTGAAACATTAAGCAAAATATTAGCCAGTAATCAATACTGCAGTCTGTGTCCTGGTGTCTTGTCCCAAGAAAAAGTTGCTTTTGTGTTATTACAAGTTCATTAACATCTGGCACCTGAATAAGGGATTTGGTGACTATAGAAGCCTGGTGGTGGTGGCGATGTGTGGGACTTCAACATGTCAAACACTGTCTAATAAGTATTAAGTGTTGCATTCAGGAATGCACAAAATTGAAAATCTGCCTTATAACAACCACCTAAATCATGTGTTTCTGTGACCAACATCAGTGATGAACATCAATTCATCAGATTTATATATCAGTAATTATTTTGACTTTGTGAAATTTAGGATAAAAATAATTTCTGCTCTTGGTATGAGGCTGCTGTTTAGTCTTGTATTATAAATCAAGCACAAGTTTGACCTTGTTTGCTTTTTGCCCCACCCTAAAATCACTCTTTAGATCATTCCAAGAAGACTTTGGGTGACTAGCTCCATCAGGATGACATAAAAGTTCTAAACCTTTGTGCAAGTGAACTTTTTGTTGCATGCAGGGTTTCTCTCCAAACTTGTAAGCTTTTCTCAGCATGCTACCGAATTGTTGGTTTGTCATTGACTTCAACTCGCCATCACTCCACAAACCATGATAGTCTTCAGAATCCACTGCAGCCTGGACTACCTCTTCCTGTGTACAATCTCGGGCATGTAGAGACTACAGGCTGGAGGTGACTGGTGTTTACCCAGTGAAAAACACCCAGTATTTTAGCTTCAGCTTCCTACGAGATGATCCGGTGTCCCTGGCATTGTCAACCTTTTTTGTAAAAAATTTAAGTATATTTAAATTTAAAAAAATCCTCCATTATAAATGAATTTCTCTTATGTTAAAGAACTACTAAACAATTAAGATTACAGTTGTTAACTCAAACATTGTGTTTTGCCTCTATAAGGCAACCCTATCAGGACCCACTCTGCAGAATGTTGCAGCTCCTTTGGGTGAGCTTTTGGATGTAATTTGAATACATATTTATATTCAGTATAATAAAAGTTATTTGTATGGGTTTCACACTTAAAACACTAGTCATCATATATTCTGATATTGGTAAAATTGTACAATTATATTACCAATGTGTAAGCCTCTAAAAAATGTGAATTTAGAGGGATCACATTTTTTTTTTCCTTCAACAAGTGTCCTGATAATGGACTCAATGGGTTTTGAATTTATAATGAGCCATAATGGTCTCACTTTTTTTTTTTTTTTAATAAAAACTAATGGAGCTCTGCTCAGTATCAGCAGATAATTGATTTCTTCTTGTTAGCCTTGGAATTGGCGCTCGATACGTGCTGTTGGTGCACTCCCTGTCGAGAGGCCTTTAATTACTCAGCAGAAGCATAGGAGCGGCCGTTTAGTTGTGAATGAATAGCTGAAGGTTTGTTAGATTTGTCTGCTCTTCTGGTGTGACGTTTTCATATTTTCAGAATAGTTGTAAACATAAGAATGTGGTCTTTTTTTTTTTTTTTTTTT
>VURO01007115.1:4884-15818 GCA_015108175.1 Pelvicachromis taeniatus
CACTGTCAGCGAAAAAAATCAAATCGGCCCCTTGTTATTTATCCTGACTTCCATATTTTTTTCTTTGTTACAGAATAAACCTTTCTGCTTCCCACTGAGGACGTAAATATTCTAAAACTGCTCACAAACATTTATTATCATTAATGTTACCGTGAACCAGATGTAAATGGTGCATTGATTTGGGACTTTTCTCAGTTGCAGATTACAAATTTAATGCTCTAGTTACTTCAGCAGCTGCACAGAGTGTCAAGTATAATACAGTGGTGGATACTGGTTTTGGTCTTTTCATGGGACTGGTTGAAAATATGAATGAAGTGAGACCGTTTACAAGAAATGTGACAGAAATGAGGCTTTTGTTTTAATGAGGAGTTATTGAAAGAAGAGATCATCGAACATGTTGAAGCTTTTGTATGGAAAGAGTCACGGAGGAAAAGTTGTTTCCACAATTTCTTCAAACTGTTGTCATTGCTGAAAAGTTTTCTGGACTGTGTGTTTGTTTGAGTGCTGTTATAACATGTAGGCCTGACTTTTTGTTGCCTTTTTGTTCAATTTTTGTTGCCAACTTTACTTTTGTAAGAAAGTTTCTCTCAAGCTCGTTTGACCTTAAATCAGTTTAATCAGATAAAATGTTTTATTGTAAAGAATGACTTAACTAATGCTGAGCGATCAGTATGTGAGTGTTGTGACTACAACTCTAAGATTACTTAACAAAATAAAAGGGAAACATGTTGTCAAACATTATTTTGGCTGCTGACCAAAACACGTTCAAGTTCAAAATGAGGTAATGTGTCTAAAATTGGCTGTAATTCCTCAGTAGCTTGGGGATTACTTTTATTCAGCCCCTCAAATTAAAGCAGAGCGACTCTACTTTACGCCTGTAGCCACTGAGTTACTCTAACTTTAATATGTTTTATCCGTCAACTAATATAAATCTAATTCGAGCATATAAGAAGCTAGCTTTGAGTTCATTTTTTGTATTTTATGTCATGCCTTATCTCTGGAAAATTATGGAGGACCAAAACTGCTAAAATTATAAATTCATAAACACTAAAGAAAGTAAATGCATTAAAAGTAATGTTTAAATTAATACAAGTATGAATTAATGTTATAAAATGTGCCATAAATTGATTTTTTTTTTTTTTTAATTTAATTTTACATTTTAGGTTTAACTTGTGATTTAATCTTCCATTGTTGTTACTTTGTAGTTATGTTGTGTGTTTTAGGCAAAGAGGAAATGATCTGAATGGCAGCACCTTCATTTTTCAATGCCTAAACCATATAAAAACAAAATAAAGAAACAAGTTTGTGGAAATAAAGGAAAGGAGAAAAAAAATTAATGGAAATGAGTAAATAATATATAATTGTAATTATGGGAAATAATGCGTGACAAATATGTCACCTTTTTTTCATTGAGACATACAACTTCTTACTTTCTAATGTTTATAGTTTGATCTTTATTCATTTCCTTGTTGTACATGAATTTTTCCAGTTTCAGTCCTCCATACTAACTGTGTCTTATTTTATTTCTGTCTTACGTCCTGCTGCTGCTGTGCCTTTTTACTTTCTCATGTAAGCAGCAGTTTTGTTCAGTTCTCAGCAGCTGTGTGTTGGCTGAAGGCCTACATTGAATGTAAAGCATATTTCACTCCTTTGTGTCCACCCGCAAAGCTCCTCTGTTTTATTTACATTTTATTTAAAGCGTGGGACTCTATAGTAACTAAAGATTTAGGGACCAATCGAGCTCACAGTCAGAAGTTGACACGCTCTGCAGAAACACAGCTGTTCCCAATGTGAATGTACCTGCACTGAATGTCTCTGTGTGTGTTTGAGTTTATACAGTGGTGTAAGTGTTCAGCTTTTCTGTGCACTTGTGCGTTTTTGGTGCAGTTTTAGTGCTTTGAGGTGCACATCGTCTGCCTCGCTGTGACTCGGTGGCAAACACAACTTTGTAGAACAAATTAGTAGCGATGAGAGATGTTTTCTATAAATAGATTTGTGACTTGTATCGGTGTTCACTGTGATCACGTCCTTCCACATGCACTCGCGCACCGAGTAATCCACACACACACACAAAACTGCTGTTTTCGGGACAGTTTGGTACTTAAAATTTGGTGGGTTTGTGTTTGTTTGGTTTTTTTAAAAATGTGATGATGCGCCTGGAATACATTTAAAATAAAGCTAAAACATTTGGATTGAAATAAAGCAGGAAATCAGGAAATTCTCATTTTTATTTTAGTCTATTTTTTTTATCATTTGAAACCAGCATGCCAAACTGTTGCTTTCTCTTTGTAGACCATCTGTCGCATATATGAATGTACAGCATTGCTTCAGTTCAGGTAAAGCGATGGTTGGAGGGAAGTACACATTATTCCTCCAAATGCCTCTGTGGAAGGCTTCATGTGCGCAATGATTACCTCAATTTGTGTAAATTGCATAAAATAGGCCCAAGAATTGCTGCCACGATGTCTCCTATCATAGCCAAAAATTACATCAGCGGTTAAGTGGACCTGTTCTTATTTCCAGCTTCATGTTTTTTATTCTTGGACTCCTCTATAGCAGCTTTGCATGACTCGCAGTTCAAAATAATCCATTATCTTATACTAGGCCTGTTTTAGCTCCTCTCCCTTTAAGGCTATTCATTAGCAACAGGTTTGAAAAGCCGGTAGGCGGGGCTTCTGTGTGCCCATATTTGGGATTTCCCCTCTTTATGATGTTATACAGCTGCAAACTTATAAAAAACTGTCTGAAAAGGAGTGTTCTGAGCAGCCTTAAGCTGGTATTTTTGAAGAACAGCGATTGTCTCTTTATTTAAGTTTCATCGTGCTTGCTATGAAAGGCCAAATAGAAAATAAAGAAAAAAGCGGAATAGGTCAGTGAGAGTTTATAACATCCTAAATGTCAACCTGCTGAAAGTGATTTATTTTTAGGCATGCAAATTTGTGTGAACAGCTAAAAATATGAGCTGTTCGTTTTTTTGTTTTTTTTTTCCTCATCCACTTGCTGACATGTTTCTTTCATATTTAACAGGATTACTTTCTTCCAGGTTTCCTGTCAGCAGCTTGACCTCTCCTCTTCCTCTCATCTGCTTTTTCCTAATTGCATTACACTCTGGATTCTTCCAGCTTCTCCTGTTTTCTGAGCATCATTTATTTTAATGTTTGGAGTGCTGGCAACTGCTTACAGGAACTCGTACCTGCTGATTGTTGGGAAAGGGTTCATAAAGTTTTGAAAATGGCATCACCCGATCCTTTTTTTAGGACTCTAAAGATACTCATTGAGGTTTGAAACATACATGGCAAAAGTTTCACAGGAGAGGTCAAATCTTTTGCAAGGTGTTGTTTTCATTGTCCAGAAAGATTTGTTATAATTTCAGTTTCAGAGATCAGTTTGTCTTCTTGTTGAACTGAACCACAGTAAAAGATGTTTTCACCAGACTTCTGCATGCCCCTGCATCTTTCTTTTTTTTTTTTTTTAATGAGCTTGCTTCTCTGGCTCCCAAGGTGACACTCACGCTGATTGATCTCTGGAAACATCCTTTGTGCAGCTGCCAAAACTCGAGCTGCTTTTACCCCTAAAAACAGACTAGAGGCTTCAAGATGTCGCACCAATTTAAAGTCTTAAAATCAGCCATTTTACAGGTACTTACTGTGTAAATTCAAGTGTTTTAAAGTGATCAGCATTTGGAGAAACTTTGACTTTATCTGTATTGTGTTGAAGAGATACGATGCGAAGCTGAACTGTGGCCTTGCTGTACTTTCTTTTATGTACCAAAAATGGAGCGGCGAGTTAGTGTAACCTTGTATTTAATCAATAAAAAACACATTCCTATGTACAGTGGCAGCCAAGGAAAAGGCTGGTGCACTGCTGCCCCCTGGTGGCGAAAGTTTTTGTCGTATTTCCCAGAACAAATACAAAAACCTTTAAACGACACACATCCTTGATCTCCTTTTGCTGTTAAATGACAGCCAAAGAAACGATATCAGAGACGTCTGATTGTTTTTATTCATAATCATCTTCTGTACAAACTCGTGATGTTTAACGGTGTTTACCTGGTGATATGAAATGTTCTTACTGCAGTCTATAAGTGCTTTACAGTTCAGTGGTTCCACTTACCTTGCTTCTGCCTACAGTGACTTTAATACCTGCAACCTCCTGCTAGCTGGTCCTCGTGCAGAACTAGTTAGTCCTCTAACACGAACTCATTTATCAGGCAGTTTGTTTTGTTTATTCACGTTTTCTGAAGAGGCTCTGGCGTGGACGAGTATTTAATCCTCAGGTTTCTGTGTCGGTGTGTCAAAATTGGTCGCTTGGATGTTTTTATATCTCTCACATTTTTATCTGATGTAACTGTAAACGAGCAAACTGTGCAATTTTTATGGCACTGTTGTTGTTGGAATAAAACCGAGAAAATTACTGCTGTTGTTTTTTTTATCAGATCAAATCGGTTATCGCTTATTCGAGTTATTTGAAGAGCTTCAGAGGCTGAAAGTAAAATAAAAAATTTTAAAAGAACACCTGAGCTCTAGTTTGTTTGAAAAAATTTTATTCATACCAAATTTTAAGCCTAATTTTATTTTTAATCATTTTGTGATGCATTTATTATTGTATAAATGTTTTTTTTTATTTTGTAATTTATTTTATTAAAATCACATAATTGAACCTCAGTGGGGTTTTTTTTTAAACCAGATATTACTTACTTGGTTAGAAAAACTATATTAACATACACATATTTGAAAAGGTCGCTGGATTGTTTCTGAGCTTTGCAAAACATTTTAACGAAAGCTAATTAGAAAATTATAATTTATAACTGCCATGGATGTTTTTGTTGTGAAACTAATTTAGAATTTTTTGATATATTTAAAATGTTTATCGTTCGTTGCATTTTGTCATAGTTGGTCCTCCATAGCCTTAAACGTTTTTAACTATAGTGCTTTAGTACTGTGTGTGTGGTGCAACTGTAGACAGGTAGACTACACTAAGCGCAGTCTCTCTCGCTCGCTCGCTCTCTCTCTCGGTGGGACGTGTCCAGAGTCACGCCCACTCTGGCATTTTCCCACATTAATATGCAGCGTATATACTGTATGTTATCGTCAGTCAAAAAACTACATCTGAAGCTCGATGGTGCTCTGAAGAAATCCCTCCGCGCCCTGAGAAGTCGCTCCTCTGCAAACACCCTGCCGTTACGCCATCCTCCGGCAGGCTACGCTTTTCTCGTCCATTCCTGGACTGACAGCAGCTGCTCTGCCCAGTCAGGTTTTGTGCATCTGCTGGGACTGCTGGGAGGACGTCGGCTCAGACTGCAGCGCACTGCGATGCAGAGAGAGGGGCACTGAGACTGTGATGCCGGAGCTGTAGCCCGTAAACCTGAGCGGACTGAGCACAGGGTGGAGTTCGTGCGCACACCTCTGGAAACTGCAGGCGAAGAGGAGCCTCTGCAGCGCCGCAGCTTTGCACGGGAATCCGCCTCGGTACGTGACTCCGAGCCCGGAGCTGCCCCGGATCCGACAGGGAGGGGGGGCCGTAGCGCGGCACCCCGCCCGTCTTGCCTCATTTGGACCGCACGGACCTGAACCGTGATATCCGCGCGCGGAACCCGCCAAGCTTCCCGCACCTCTGCGCCAAAGGTAAGCAGGTCCGCGACGCGCGGGGAGTGCGTGCAGGCGCTCGTGGCTTCCAACAGGCACTGAGAGCATGATGATGATGATGATGATGATGATGAAGGTGCAGCTTAGAGCAGATGAACGCGCCGCTGAAGCGCCGCAGCACGGACTCCTGGCTGCTGCTGTTCGATCGATTTGTGTGTCACGCGCGTGTCTCTGCACAGACGCGCAGAAAGGGGAAAATGACGTAGGGAATTCCCACAGTAATCCAATAGCGCGCGGCGACACCTGCACATTCCGCCAGTGCGGCCTGCTGCCGCGCGCGGCCTCGACAGCGGCGCGCGCGCGGACTGAAACGATTAAAGTTGGATGCGAGCCGTTATGTAACGTGATTCTGCTGACGCGGTTCGCCATGAGCCGGGGTTACCTCTACGTCCCCGCGGCTCTGGGGTGCTGCTCCGTGTTTACATCCACGGCGGTTCAGCTCAGCCCGACGGGATCGATCTGAGTTCCAATTCATGAAAGTGCACAAACAGCACCTCGTGTGTCTCTGCACGACTGAAGACCTCACCTGTTTATTTAAGGCAGAAGGTACTAGGAACATGTGGCAACATGAATTACTCAGTCTACGTGTAATGTACCTGGTGTAACTTTATATGCGCATTTGAATTTTTCTGTTTAATCCGTAGATGATAAAGTTGCTGTTTCTCACTCTCACAACAACTCCATCACCACTGGATGTAGCTGAGCATGCTGTAGGGCCACAAGGCTTACCTCTTTATGTAAGAGTGTACATGATTTTTATGCCTCCTCCCCCTGTCCCAAACACTGAGGCACTGCCGCACTCTTTGATTGGCTCAAATATTCAAAATTCAGCATTGCAGGGAATGCCAACCTTTAATTTGCATCATGAAAGATTAGTTTAGCAAATTATACTTGTCCCACATTTACTTTGTTGGCATTTCATGGCCCAGAATAGGGGCTACTTTACCACATAAGCTACACCCACCTTCAATGTAGTCCAATCTGAAAGTGTAGATGCTCCAGCTGTGGGTTTAGTGGATCAGCGGTGAACACCGATGCTCCAGACAGGGTCAGGGTTAGAAATGTGTTTCTAGTCCACGAAATAAATTGTGGTTGATGAGAAGAGTGTGGGAAAATACATGAATGGTGAATCACACTCAACTATGTGATGAACTCAAACATGATATTTGCAGTTTTACTGGTTTAGCAGCGTTCAAGCATTGGATTTATGTTTCCATCACTGCTTTGTGGAATAAGTGAGCTGTGACAATTTTATGATAGAAACTAGTTTATTTTCTGGGTCAGATGATGTCTGATGATGACAGGCAGTTTTGATTATGTGGTTTCACATCACAGTTTAGCAAAAAGCCTTTCTGACTTTCAGCCATCAAGTAGGGAAACAACCCCACAGCAGAGTTATGCTGTCCCCTTCAACCCCGTGCACAGATCCCCCGTAGTTCCCACTGTAATCTCATCATATTTGTGGTCCTAATTGAGTTTTGGTGTTGTGGAGCCTGCAGTGTCTTTGCTAATTTCCCCTTTGGGATACTTTATTATAGATTGTTTATTCTTTGATCTACTTTGAAGGTAGGGGGTTTGGATGAAATCTGCAAAGCTGCAAACATACTCAGCTTTCTCAAAAATCTGATACTTGAAACAGATGCGTTACCCGAGATGAACCGAAACAAGCAGAAATTCAGTTTTGCTCCTGCAAAGAAAAGAAAATTTCCCCACTTGACAGAATTTGACGAGGTTATGGGGGGAGGTTTGTTCCTGATATCTATCATGACTGAGACCCTACAGAGTCTGTTAGCTGCACGTAGATCTGCTCAAAGTAATGTGGAAAAAAACAGCATAAACTATCTTTTTTTTTTTTTAATTGTCTGTTTCAGTTCTACGTGTACCTCATGAATACAATACTGTGAATGCATGTGTGTTGTTTTTTGAAAGCATATTAATGCAAGATAAGTGACATTTTCCCACATTACTATAGACTGGATACACAATATGTTATGACTGGTGAAAAAAATAAAGCAGATAAAGTCACTGCAAAATATGTTGCAGTTTAGAGAGAAAACCCCAACAATCAGATGATTCCCTGTTAGCAGCACTGGGTGACTGTAGGGAGGAAGAACTTGCTTTTAAGAGGAAGAGACCTCCAACAGAGCTGGGAGCAGCCAAAAAGTTGCGGCCATAAAGTTGAAAAGAAAAAAGGAAAGCACAGTGAGACCATGAATAACAAACAGGTGACATGTTTTTTTGTTGTTGTCTTCCTCACTTCCTGTTTTATTTTGAAATCTTAAATGCACTTTCACGAGTTCTGCTTTAATGAGGTCACGTCATTTTTCTTCTATACCTGTCAATCTTTGACCGTATATTTAAAATGGCTACTGTGACATCACCTTTTGGTTTTGGACTCCATATTTTGAGGCATTTTGGCTGCCACCATGTTTGGTCTTTTGGAGTGAGGTGACCATATCGGGACAAGGGGTTGGAATGCTAAGTTATCAGCTAATGCTACCATCTTTGGTTATCAGTCTGCATCTGTAAACTGGACAGGGTTATGTGCAGGCACAGATTTCTACAAATTAAAGATAAGTAAAAGACTGGAGGTGTCCTGATGTTAAAGAGGGAGTTCTTCCTCCCCACAGTCACCTAAGTCTTACTCACAGGGGAACGTCCAATCACTGGGGTTCTGGTGCTGTTTAAATGAAAATGAGTTGGATATGAAATCTTCAAATATTATCATAGCAACAGTGCAAATGGTATTCAACCTTTTCTACAACTTTAACTATTAGTTAAGTGTTAAAGGAGGGTGTGCAGTTTTGTGGTTTATAACAAAGTGAAGGGAAGCAGTATGGTGAGCAAGAGCTGGGTTATCATTATCATTAATCACCCTTACTGAGTCTTTTTTTAGCTTTACAGGCTCTAAATTGATGGGTAGAAATAGAAGGAGACTATGCGTCAGATGCTAAAATGGGCGAGGGACAGAGGGCTGTCTCACCCTGCAGTGACGTCACAAAAACGGCTGACTGCTTATGTGCAGGTCATCATTAATCCATGATTAACTTAACCCGCGAATAGCCAGCTGTCTCCTTATAATTGTTGGTCTTTGCAGATATTCACATTTCTATGGCTGCTCTGTTAATATGAGATTCCTCCGTGGGTGTCGGCCTGATGCTCTAAGAAACTTTGGGTTTTGTTCTTGAATTTTTAGCATTTGACTGCACAGCATAAATTTGTAATGGTGGTCTGCACAGTCACTGGTGAATGAAGATGAGGAGGTTAAAGTAAATAAAGACAGCACAATACAAATGCCTCCAGCGCAGCGTCTGTTTACAGTTTTTACACATCCACACACAACCCACATTCCCATTTATAGTAAGCATTTTAAACTCGGAGATATCAATCAGCCTTCCTTCGTAAATGCTATTTTTGACTCCCCGAGGCCTGTCACATGGAGGGATACCTCCCGAGGAGTGACTCATCCTGGACATTTACTCCCAGGGCAATGTTTTTAGAGGGAAAAAATACCCCTAGTGGGACAGCGCTGCATTTTTTCTGGGAAGTGGGAACACACCGGCACCGAAACCCGTGTTCGCTCAGACTGACTCACAAAGTTGTGTCCTCCAGTTTTAAACTTGTCCTCGCTGCAGTGTGTGAGCTCAAGTCACTCAAAAGCACGTCTTCATCCACCTTTAGGGTCATCATGGTGCTCAGGGAGAGGATATTTTATGGTGCTGCATCTTTCTTGTGGATAGAAATAAGTGCTTTTAGTGTAAAAAAGTTAATTTGTGTGCGTGTGCGTGTGTGTGTGTGTGTGTGTGTGTGTGTGTGTGTGTGTGTCAGCAGAGGGACCCCTCTGTGCTCCTGTGGAGGTGACTGCAGCACTTTACAGCCTGACAGAACGGGCACCTTGGGGAGCTGGCACACACACACACACACACACTCAGGCAGAGAAACAGAGGGGCAGCGAGTGAGAGGTGGAGGAATCCCTTTACTGACATCATGGCACCTACAGCTCACAGCACGTATCCACATGGCGAAATGCAGGCGGTGAATCCAGCGATTATTTTCATTATTGATTCGTTTTGATGTTTGATGACCTGAATATTTTCCACTGTTAATTGTTTTCACTACTGAAAATCGTGAAACTGGTGAAACTTGACCATTACAAAACCCGAAGTAATGCTCACGAGGAGCTGCAGGTGTAACCGGTGCATCTCTCTACAAGAAAATGATTGGTCGAGAGGTGATGTTGGGTCAGAGCTCCTTACTGGCACCTATTTGAGCTCCATGTGTGTGAGTCCTCAGGTCCAAGCCAAAGAGAAGCCTTGCTTGCACTTGTGTGTAAAGTACACAGACACTCAGATACCAGCACACATGAAAACATCAGAAAAGCAGCAGCAACGGTTTTCATTTTTGATTGTCAGTTGCATTTTTGTTTTAAATGAAGCAATAGCTGTACATAGACTGTATAAAAAAGATGCACACATTAGCTTCCAGCGAAGCCAGCAGGGGGCGCGACTCCTGTGGTTGCAAAAACAAAAACATCTCATGGTTTTATGGTCTCACTTTCTAGTTCCAAGTTTTATTGAAAGCAGCGTGATGTTCATTTTGTAATTTATGGTCTCCGTTAGCATACACAAGTACTATAAAAATCCTCAGCTTCAGGCTTCACAGCAGGATTTCACTAATCAGTGGGTGGTTGTCCACAGTTTATCCAAAAAAAAAAATTTTAAATCACCATATTCATTTTAGAGGGGAAAAGTAAATAGTTGATGAAGAATTAACTCAAGCACAGTTGAATGTGCGGTTTTCTGGAGGACTTAATTTTTGGCAAACTGGTGGGGTGCAGAGCCATTGCAAGATGGGCGCGATATGAATTAAAAAATAATGCTTAGATACTACTAGCATAATGGACAGGTTTTCAACGGGGCTCCCACACAAACGCAAAGCAGAAGATGAAACATTGCTAAATATGTTTGCAAGCCAAAGACTAGAAAATATATTTCATATTTTTAGAAATTTCGCACCCCAACAGTTGTTACAGATGGGTAAATTTCTTATAGAGACCAAAACTGTTTTGTTTTTGTATCAGGATTTAAAGATGTTTATTTCTGCTTTTTTTTTTTTTTTTTTTTTTTTTTTATTTTTTTTTTATTTTGTTTTTTTTTTATTTTTGTTGGGTTTTTGTTGTGTTTTTTTTTTTTTTTTTTTGTTTTTTTTGATTCTTTTTTGTTTTTTTTTTTTTCGTTGTTTTTTTTGTTGTTTGGTTTTGGTTTTTTTTTTTTGATTGTGGTGTTGGTG